>CABFWO010002675.1:0-112198 GCA_902155825.1 Timema genevievae
CCTCTCCCTTGCGCTCAGAAACATCCGGGCTGCCATCTTACAACCTCTCCCTTGCACTCAGAAACATCCGGGCTGCCATCTCAAACCTCTCCCCTGCGCTCAGAACCATCCGGGCTGCCATCTCACAACCTCTCCCCTGCGCTCAGAAACATCCGGGCTGCCATTTTTCTTCCTAACATAAAAACCCCTACAGTCTCCTCCATCGCCTCCTTCTTCATGAACCCCCCTCCCACTCATCCCCGGTACCGCCGCAGCAAAGGAGACGCAAGAAGACACGCACTCTTCCAATCCTTCGTCTAAGAGCCCGCTCTCCGGCCTAGTAACTAGTACTCCACCTACCACCTCACTACATCCTACCATCGCACTACATCCTACCACCTCACTACATCCTACCACCCCCAAGACCTGAGTCCAACGAGAAACCAACAACAACATAAACAGACGAGAAGAATAAAACAATATGTTGTACTGTATGTATATTACTGTTACTGTACCGTACAATACTACAGTAAAGTACAATTATACCTATAATATTCGATACTGTACTGTGATTCATCCTTGTTTAGCTTCTTATCCAAGTTTATTCGTAAAACTCGACACCATCTCAGTCCACATTAGGTCGAGTTTCCGAGACTCTATTGTACTTACTGAAGATAAACACTTATTTCAAGAAACAATGTTATAGTTGCTAAAATAATCAAGATGGCCAATACAAACTAAAGACAAACTAGTTATTTTAGTAGGAGCCAAAACCTTTTTATTAACTTTTCAGAAGATGAAATTTTCTAGTTAAAAATATATAATAGCTTTATTGTTATTTGACTAATTTAACCATATAAATAAGAACAAAATGAGCCCAAGGGTCTATAGCTTACATGTCATATTGTGATAAAACTTTTGTATCTTCTCTAGCCATGGCATAGCTTGTGTAACTGCCGACTTGATCACGTAGACCAGGTCTGGGAAAATATTTGGACTCAAGGGCCACATTGAAAGTTTAAAGTTAAAAATGAGCCACCAAATAAAATAAATTTCTTTGTAAGACACAATTTATTGTTCAAGAAAGTATAGAAATGACATCTTTGATCATTTATTTAATGCTTGATATAAATTTAATAGTTCTAGATTGTTAAAACTGTTTTTGAATGTTCATTTGTGTATTAAATAGAAATTGTATATAGTTTCATAAGACCATAAGTTATTTTTGGCACTAGTTTTTTTTTCTCACAATGCTGGCAGGCCCATAAAAATACACGATGGGCCGTAATTTGCCCAGGGCTGATCTAAAGCTAAACAGACAAACTGGCTCTATTAGCAAGTCTGCAATGTTTTCAAAAAATATTTAAGTATATAACAATAACATAATTGGATATTATAAAAAGTAGTAAGATATGTAGTAAAATATGACGTAAAAATAAACTTTAAAATATAGCATAATCCAAGCTAAAATTGTAAAACAAATATATTAAAATTAAGTAAAATTTAACATCCACACCAGGAGACTTAATTGTGTGGCTTGCAATAAACTACAGAACACTTAAAGGATATTAAAGTTGTGTGCATATTTTGTTTAAAAAACATAACGTTGATAAATTACACTGAGATGAATATGTGGTTTGTATTAACCAGAAATTAGAAGCATTCACCTCATGAATATTTAAAAACATTTATGGAATTAGCATATTGCTTACTAAGGAGCTTTAACCTGAAATTAACATTCTCTTTCAAACTATTAGCATTAAATTTCCCTTTTCCAATGAGATTTTCATTATTTAGTGCAGAAGGTATTAACTAACATCCACCATATACTACTACCTACAACATTGCTCCAGGGAAACTAATCTTCAACATTTCTTTTATTCGTTTCTATGACGATAAATCAAAATTGAACATTGAGAAAGTTTACAAAGTTGTTCCAGGGATAAAAATGTCAACATTGTCTTCAACTTCAATTTAAAAATGAAAACTTGAATTCGTATAATATGCTTAAAATAATACTCTTACAATGTACAAAGAATGCACTTAATTGTGCCAATCATGCTAAAAATCTATTAAATATTTTTCTTCTGTTTCAAACAACCTTTTTATATATTATTTCAAATTATTATATTCTGATTTCCACTTGTTTTGTTTTTATAGTGTAATGACTGAATGTTTAAATCCATTGTTTTTATATTTTTCTTGTTGTGTTCCAGTTGACATATTTGATGAGTACTTCACCCATCTACTTCCTCTGGGAGGCAAGGATTTCAGTAGAATTCAAACTATATTGCTGTGTGTGAGACAGAGATATCTTAAAAAGATGAAAATACGACATGCTAGGTAAGTTATCTGGGAAGATACAAACACAAATATTTATGATCAGATCACCTATTATAGTATTAATTAATAATATTTTTCATATATTTCTTTAAGTCTTTAAGATAAATCAATGTTCACATTTTGCTACCTTTTCTAGGAAGTTGATAAGTCGGCAACAGGGAGATGAATATATCAGTTTCCTTAAATGATGTTACCCTCTCTCTATGCAAATTTGGGTGCATATACTCTAAATTTTTACCTTCCTCATTCATATTCCACAGAAGCACTAAGATGCAGTGAAAATAAAATATTTCCTGACCAGCTATACTATTTAAAAGTAATGTTTGTGTGTTATTGTTTCAGAGAAGAAGATCACGATGATCTTATGCCTTTGTTTGATAGGAGCGCTTGTCGACTGAGAGAACATTATGGTCAGTTCTTCATCAGCGAACTGATATCAACCGCTGATGAAAAGAGGCACATTATGGTCGCAGAGGTAAATATAACTTACTAACGGTTGATTTGGCAAATTATGCTTTCCGCAACACTCACATTTACTAAAATAAGTTAAAATTTATGTGATTGTTAATATAAAATATGTGTTTATAATTTTATTTAAAAACTTGTTTCATTACAATTTGTGTTATTGTGTTATGATTCATTTGTATCCCTAATATGGTGGAGGGTAGGATGTGAAGTTGGGAATAGTTGGAGTTTCTTAGACTAAGTTCATTGAAATGAGTAGGGCAAGGGTTCTTTGGGCGGGAAATAATTCTCTATTGGAGACATTACATTTTACTCTTGATAAGCATTCCTCTACTTTAGCCATTGCCCGTCTCCCGTGGTGGGGATGAGGGGTTGGAATTTGAGCTTATGTTTATTATGATATGTTTTGTTGATGTACTGCAGCCTAGCTATGTTGGTAGTAATGTTCAATAATTTACTTGAACTAAGGTATTGTTCTTGTAGTTTCTTGTGATCACTTAAAGGAGGAAAATTAGTTACTAGTTGTACCTTGAGTTTTTATTTTATGGTATAGCTTATAAGATAGGCTCGTAATCAGTCAAGGAAAAATTGCTGACTTTCAGGGTGGACGGAGAGTACACGATTTGGATTCCCTCTACATTACTACTCTTCCAATTTAACTAATTCTCCTCTAGGTGAACTGATCATTAGTGTCACACCTCACATTCTGACCAACCATTGTTGTTAGTGTCTCGATTCTCGCACTGGGCCAATAACATAAGCGAATTAGAATGCAATACACTAAATCAGTCCAATGTCCAATACATATTAATCATTTCATTTAACTTAGTAACCGCCGGGCAAACGACTAATGTTGTATGTTGTTTCCTCTGCCAGGTAAGGAACAGAGTAGTGGGTATGCTGTCGTTAAGTTCAAATGTGAACTATACCCTACTGAACCATCATTTTGAACTAGTTCCATTCTATGGCCTCCGCCAACCAGATGAGAGGGATAAAATAACTCTTCCTGCAGTTGCTAGAACAGACAGTCAGGAGAGCCTGCACTTCACAGAGAGTGAACTCACCATATACAGGTGAGTTGGTAAACTCAAGCAAGCTTCTTACAAATCACACAAGTCTGAGCTCAATTAATATGTCATACTAAAACTTAATTATATAGGCCCTAAATAAATATTAATTATTCATGGAAGCTAAGGAAATCTTTAAAATGATACAGCATTAATATTCTCACAATGAAAACAACATGGTTTATAAATCTAAATGCCTTTTTACTTTCTTTCGATCCCACGAAGAGATGATCATCAAAATAATCAAGCTCAAGATTTTGATATGTGTCGAGGTTTCATCATATCTTTTATATGCTATAACCCTACTTGGTGCTTCTCTTGCAGTAGACTAGAATGCTGAAGACAGGTATATCGAGATTTGAATCTGTCGGTAATTTTCTACTATCCATTCAAATGCAGGTACACTTCACCTAAATTTAACTTTCCTAGTCCCTAAACCCATTAGCGTAGTTAGTACATAAGCGTATAACCTGAACTAATAGTAAAATAATAGTAATTTTTGTTGTTGTTATGTAGCATATTTTATATGCTACCAGGTTCTATTTCTAAATCTAACACAATATTATTCACGACCTTAAGAACTTTCTGTTATTTCAAAAATTCCTAAATAATATCCTGCTTGTATTGAAATATGAGCTTATCCAGTCTACGCCTCTGTCCTATTCAACCTGACACGTCCCTCACTGAACATGCTCAGCACTAACACACAAGTGACTTACTAGCCCCAATAACGTCAGCACACATGAGAGCACATTCACCAAGGTTTGAGTTCTACCAGTCACAAGCGGCAAGAGAAGAGACCACACTACTTCTTGATGCCATTACTTCCTTTGAAGTCCCCTCATCTGGGAGTTGGACGATGTGATATAACCACACTCTTAGTGGCGATAGGAAACTAGCTGCTATATTGTTAGTAGTCTCCAATCTTTAAATGTAACGTAGACTAAAGTCTTGATGACTCCAAGTCTTTGATTATAGCTTTATTTTGATTCACAATGAACTGCGTTTATGACATACTGTAATATGCAATAAGGACCACAGATAAATGTAACTAGTACTAATGATACTTCTTTGAGGCGGGCACATAAGCAAAATTATCACTATTAGGATTATAATTCTTTTTAATAATATTGCTTGTTTCTAGTTTTGAATATTTAAATTTTAATATTTGCTAGTCAAGAATATGTGTATTTGTGATTTGAGAATATTTGGACTTTATTTTGATAAGTCAAGGATAACTTGTCATTAGTAACGTTTATCTTGTAATAATAAATGGTCGTTGGCTTTTTAAATAGAGATGGACATTAATGTGATTATTGTTTGACTTTCTTTATTGTATGAAAGAAATGTAACTCGTATATTTGTAATAATATGATGAGGTACTTTGCTGTTAATTTATCTACAATATGACAAAGAACTGGTCTTTCAGAAACATTATTCATCGTATTTTAATTTTTGGGACTATTTAGCATTGCGCCTAAACAAACATGTGGATTTTGTTACAATAGAATTTCAAAATACTCTATTCTTTGAAGCCATGTTTATCTCAGATTGTCTAACTAACGCTATGAAACAAAGATAATATGCATCAACAGTTGAAAGAGTTATGAACGCATATAAATATTTCCAGAAAATACAACCATTGTTCTTTAGTGTGACCATCTTGTCACTTTCTTAGATCAGCGGTCTGTAGTGATTGTGAGAACTATATTTTCTTGACATGTGAACGTAAGCTAATGTAACCTAGCGACAAGACATTTAACTAAGTTTTGAAGCGATGTGGAAAGACTCGGAAAAGTGACACTAGAGGCTTTCACCGCGTGTTTTAAATGGAAATACTTTAGAAACATTTTATTTTCTATTGTGTAATTAGTGTGTTTTGGTTTCACAGACTTTTAAGTTTCAATCCTTCATTCTTATTTTATGCCGTTCTAATTTATTCTCTTTGTTCTATTTGGTTTATTTAAATTTATGACAAACTTGTCTTACCTCCAAGACAAGGTTTTGTCTATCGCGATTTAGAACTTTTTTTGAGTGTTCTAAAACTCGTTACTTGCAAAAAGAGAGGCGCCAGGTTTTCATGTGAAGGGAAAAAGTGAAATGGGTTTCACTCCGCCAGAAAATGAAATTTAAATGGTAATATTTACCCATCGACGAGTGTAAAATACCACAATGGAAAGCCCCAGGTTCGGTTTCTGGCCTGGACAATTTGGTTTGGCATATTTCAACTAAGATTCCGAGATATCACAAGACTAATAACCAGGTATATTTTCTCATCAATTTTTCAGCAAATCATACGATTCCATGATTTTCAACTTTTACATCTAACTTCATCAGCTGCATCTTTCATCTTCAAACTTATTAAACATGGTTTTTAAGTATAAAACAACATGATTTTTCGACATAAATATTAATTTTAATAAAATTTGTAATATACCCATTAATTGTTGGACTAACAATAATAGAATATACATTCCATTAATTTTTTTTATTATTATTATTCTAACCTCAATCTCAAATGTTAAAAAAAAGACTTGCAGGTATAAATGATTTCCATGACCAAACTGTTTCTAAGTGCCAAGAGGCGATGCAAATTTACTTTTTCTTCTGAAACATGTAACATTTAGTGTTATATTCGGGGAGTACTCCTGGGGAGGATATTTTGATTTTCAAAAGGAAACAAAATAATACAAGCATTTACAATTGCATGCCATATTTTTTGTTGTTGTATTGTTGATACTATTGTTTGTGACTATCATCATCATTTAGGCATCTCTAGATGCTAGGTGTTAATGTTATCAAAGATGGTGTTGACCTTGTCTGGTCATGAACTCCCAGCATTCCAAGGAGGTTTCCAGAGGTAAGACCAATGTCTATGGAGCTACCCAGTGGTTCCGAGATATTAGTTTCGTGTTCATCTAAATTGGTTGACTTTGCTAAGTCTGGCACCCAATATAATATTACTTTGTTTCGTGTTCACTCTCTAAAATTTATTTTATCTTTCATTATCTTTCTTTCATAAATTTATATATATATATATATATATATATATATATATATATNTATATATATATATTTACTTTTATTCTATCTTTAATTTGTTGCATTCTTTCTTAACTTATTACCACAACGATCTATATATTTACTGGGATTTATATTGAGTCAAAAGCATACTAAATAATATACTTATTATATGTATACATTGTGAGGCCTCTCAACTTAGTGATTTATTCTCAAAGAGTTTGATATCTATTGTAAGTTCATCTATCACTGGGCAGTTTCTAATTACTGTCGAGTCGTGTATCTGAAATGTGAGGTATTTCCCGTTAAATCTGCACATAGGTCCATAATTGCTGATTCGACTGGGAGAGCAATGAATCTGTTAGTATTGCTGAGAGAGAGATGGTGTGATTTTGGATGATGTGCTCTATGGCGTCATTGGAATCTCCTAGAGTCTGCAGATTCTAGCTAGTGTGTGTGGATCCTAGAGCAGAGCTTTGGGCAGTTGGTTTTAGGCAAGTTGTTAAGATGAGTCCGTTCAGCGATGGCGTGCCTTACACACCGTGAGTGCAACAGTGGTTAAGAGAGTGTTTAGCCAATGTTTAGGACAGTGGTTAGGAGTCATGAACAGGCAGTTGCCAAGTGCAGTTAAAAAGTTTCATAAGCTATGACCATATGACATTTTGGTGACTGGAAGTGGGTGAACCCAAGACTCGTCGCTATGATGACCGTGTACAAGTGCACTTTTAATTAATAAACCTATGGTAATGGTACATGACTGACATTTAAGCTATCTTGGATGAACATCACACCACACAGGGACTATTTGACACTTGTCCTTAGACCTAGAACTTTGGCTCTGACAGTTTGATATCAGAAGAGGACTTACTCAGGACACCCGACATATTTGGTGTCATCGTGGGGTTTGCACACTCTGCATTAGGATACAAAGACATAGGCCCTTAAACATTATGGTGATACACAGACATGTTTGATAATTATCATTGCATCTTTTTTCTTTGAAGTCAATCACAATGGTAACTTGTATACAAACACATTTTATGACACCCTGATATCTAAAACTTGACTTTTACAGCGCATTTTTTTATTTTATATTTTTGCATATTTGAAGGATTTTACAGTTAATGCCATTTTGTTACATTTTTGCAGCATTTTTTGGGCATTTTTCTTGTTTTTACCCTTATCATGCATTTTATGTCATTTTTAGAACAATTATATAAAAATCGTAACACACGACCACAACAGGTAATCTTTTAATGCACAAATTCATTATTTCCATTTACTTGGAGCATTCATTTTCTCGTGTAATTATTAGTACGGCCAGACATGAAACAATAAGCATAGCCAAATGTTTTCTGACAGAACAATACTTAAGTTTGTATGAATTTTATATTCTTATCTTGTTTATGTTTCAATGGAAAACCCCAATGTGGGAGAAAGAGTAGGCTAGCTTGGAATTTCCAAAGGATGGGAAAAGTAAGGCATTACTTACATCAGCTGTACAGTCACGATTGTTTTGTTAGTTGAGTAAATTATTGTCAGTTGAAATTGTATATCTTAAGTTAGTTAATGAACGTACGGCCATCTATTCATACACTCTCTAAGTGAGCAGAATGCTGAAAGTCTAACAATCACAACATTTACGGCAGTTATTTAACGAGTTAGGTAAAAGTGTCTTTTCCACGAACAGTAAAGTATTATTTTGTAAATTGTGCGAGTCGACCATTTCAGCAGAAACTGCGAATCAGTCGTGAGGAACACAAGTGTGCTTTATAATGGGCAGCATCAAACAAATAACTTGATTTCTGTAGTTTCAAAGTGCATCAACCTCTAAAACTAAATCATCTCTTTTCAATCAGGAGTTGTGCGAAGTATTGTTGTCAGCCAATACTCCTCTTGGAAAACTAAATCATCCTAAATTTTGTGAGTTCTTAAAAAGACACACGGATCATTCTAATCCCGATGAATTTACTCTTCGTGAAAGCTATGTTAGCCTGTGCTATGAGAAAACTAGATAAAATACAAATCACTGTATGCGGGAAAAAATATGAGTATCAATTGGAGTTTAAATGAATTATTTGATTTGTAAGAGCATTGTTTATTTTTGAAGATATATAAACACAGGTTTTAAGTGCATCTTTTTTGTTTTGAGGGCATTTATTGGATTTTTTTAGAGCATTAATACACAATTTTTAAGTGCAATTTTTTTTGGGCGTTTTTAAGGTCATCAATTTCCGGGCCCTGATAATTATGTTAGTTTGGCTGGCTTATAAAATTGAATTTTAATACTCGGGTGAAATGTGTTTTGGGAGCTTGGATATTCTCTGTTTGGTTATGCATCTCCATGATAGTCGGACATTGGAACAATTCTATACTAAAAATAATATATATAATAAACAAAATCTGGTGTGGTGGTTTTTATTATTGAGGAATCATGATTACATTTTAAAACCGCCGTTTATTTGATAAGATGCCACCTTTCTTTTTATTTCTATTAAAAAAGGGGGTGCTTCATTAATTTTTGCAAGAATATACAGGAAAGTTGGATGGAAACATATAAAAATAACAACCACAATATTGCTTTTACAATGAAAAGAAGAACACAGTTCACACTTTACATTGCTGCCTTTGGACAAAGAGGTCTCTTGAAGAAAACCGATAGTTACCGCCCAGTCCCCCGACCTAGGTTTCATTATATCGGAACTCATCAGGAGGGATTGTGAAACACACAACACAACTTTCTAAATGTGGAAACTAAAAACCACAAACATCTCTTATGTGACGCCCAACAGAGCCCTCTAGCATGTGAGGGTCTGTGGACATCCATTGATTATATTGACACTCAGTACCGGGCCAAGATTATGTACCTACCCTCAGAAGTCAGACAATTTTAAGGATTTAAAAAAATTAATTTCTCCACAGCCCCACATTGGATTTTAAAAGATCAAAGACCAGTTTGGAGCTACATTCTTCTTTATTCTGAATCATTTTAAAATAGTGTGATATCTAGTAAAGTGCTCTTATTAGAGTTCTAAGTAAAAGTACTGTGCAAAAGGCAAAAATAAAAAAGTCATACAAATAATAAACTTGTTATGTAGATTTATGTTATAGGCATTGCTGTATACAATAAAATGTAGGCTCATAATGAATAGCTTCATAAGGAATAATCCAAATACTAAATGCTACCTGATTTGTAAATAAATTGACTATAAAATTATATTTTATTGTCTATAGGCCTACCCACGAGATAATGACACAATGTACCGTAGTCTCTACATTAGAAAGTATTTAGTAGCCTTTATATAATAAATCATTCAAGTGTTTATCATTCAAACACACATTATTGATAATTGAAGAGACATTTAGGACCTATAGTACAAAATAATATTTTAATGTCGACATTTACGAGATAGGCCTACTATATATAACTTAGCGTTCACTTTTGTAAACAGCATTGCATTCTATATTCTATCACTAATTCTGCCAATTATAGTATTTAATCTTCATTGTCATCTATAGCATCAGCTAAATTCACTATTTCTGCTATTTCACTATCAAATAAACCTTTTTTTCTTGCAATTTTTTATGAACACAAGAAACAGAAGCGCATGCTATTCTTCGCGCTAAGAATCACTGAACTTGAGCTACTTGGAGTGTGAAATGCAGGGTTGTTCTAGTTATAAAAACTCCACTCAGGTGTGCAGTGAAATGCCATCTAATTTGAACAATTTGGAACTAATGGTCCCAGGAATGCATAGCACTAACCAAACATGTAGAAAACACTTGCCAAGATTTTATGCTGATTTAAATTCAAGATCTCGTAGAATTGACAGGCTTGGCGAAATTAGTAAGAACGACCGCCTGTAAATTCGACTTGCATGGTGTCAAGCATGTTTACGAAAAAGGTTTGTTTGAGTTTTTCCTATCTTCCATTAAAGTTTGTCCAGAGAGTTTTGAATAACCCTGTGTAAATATTCTTTTATTCAGGCATTTCAAAATTAAATATATTGTTTTATTAATGTTTCTGTAACACTGTGTATTATTTCATTAATGATCATTGGTGGAGTATTTCTGCAACAATTTTTTTTATCACAACTTGTACACATTTTTAGTAAACGACTTTATTTTAAGAAGAAAGAGAGAGAAAGTTTGTGCAGTGCACCATACCATTTATTTTTTAATAATTTGGGGTAAGTACAGTAAATAATAATATTAACTTTTAACAAACTTGTGATAGTGCTAAGACAAAGATCCAGAGTTTGATTCTCGTCACATTAAAGGCTGAACTCTGGCAGGTGAATTATTTATCTCCCTTGTGGGGATTTTATTAAGGCCCTGATGACATCACTGTGTTGACGGGACTATAAACCCTAACAACAGCAAGTACCAAATACAAACTTCAAAATGTGATCTTAATAAATCATGTACTGAGGTTGGTTTTCCACACTCCCTCCACGCAACTATGGGTACATCTATAAATATAACCTTCCTTATCCATAAAACCATTAGCGCTAAAAAAATCCTTGACCAAGAAATAAACAATCTCACTTATATTCATGGATGAAATATAAGTCAGGCTTCAGTAATTTGTATTTTTCAGGCATTCAGTCTGCCATTTTATGTTACACTTGTTTGGGAAGCTTTCTGTTCACGAACTTAAAAGGAATCATTAAGAGTTGACTTTTTAACTTCAAAATTATCTTATTTTATTGAAAATCTAGTTAATTTTTTTTAACTATGTCAATTTATTTATTTGAACTATTATTTTGAAGTGTTAGTGCAATACATAAGATAACTCTTGAATCATAATAGAGTAAATTAACTAAAGTAATTAATAATTTTAAACCCTCGAGTGGGTGCGCTGAGGCTTAAAGTACCCCAATATTATATTTGTTCATAATAATAATACAGTTAAACCTCAGATATCCAAAATAAAAGAGGCGGACTCGATAATGGATAGCCAAAATTTTAGATAGTATGTAAATTAGAGTAGTGGTGTTAAAAATAAACATATATTCAGAAACACGTCATATGAATTTTATATATATATATAGGGTTGATTTAATTGATGTAAAATATTGTAGGGGCATATTCCCATCAACCTAATGATCAAAAAGTTAGCATAAACATGGGTCCAGAAACACTTACTATCTGAGTTAAGAGTGATTTTAGTGTTTAAAAATATCAAATAATTAATAAGAAATTTAACTAAACATTGTTTGATAGAAACCAATAAAAACACAAGACAAAACATTGGGTACAAAAATTATTCAAAAGGGTGTCGTCCTGCTGCTCTGCATCCTTTGAGCATGCGTTCCATGCTTTGTGGTAGTCTATTAAATATACCTGGAGTGTTACGTATTTGCTCACATTCATTTACAATACGCTCTCTTAAAAGTCAACATCAGGCACAGGAGTTGCGTAAACGATTGACTAAATGTCCCAAGGGATCCATTGGGTTCAAATCAGGTGATCGAACAGGCCATTCAATGGAGCCCTTGCGACCAATCCATCTTTGAGGAAAACGGACATCCAAATACTGACAAACTCTCCGTATAAAATGAGCTGGGGCACCATTATGCATAAACCACATTTTTGTATGACATCCAGAGGTACATTATCCATTAAATACATTATTTCTTTTTGAAGAAATTGCAGATAAACGTCACCTGTCAGATGCGGAGGTAAAACTTAGGGGCCTATCGAATGATCATGCACTATTCCAGCCCGAACGTTTACACTGAACTTGTGTTGATGTTTGTCTTGCCGCGATACATAAGGGATACCTTCACTCCAGATGTGGTTGTTATGGTAGTTGAATACCCCATCAAGTGTGAAACAGCCACATCAGTGAACAGAATAAATGCCAAGAAATGTAGGACCCTCATACACTCTATTTGAATGCATTGGAAATGGTCTTCATGGCAGAAAGTCTGCCTCATTAAGTCCTTGCACCTGTTTAGGTGGTAGGGATACAAAAAGTTTTCATGGCGTATATCCCAAATAGTTGTAGGAATAACTCCTTCCCTTAATGCAATTCTTCTTGTACTATCTGATGAACTTTCATCCACATTAGAAAGAACTCGTTCCTCAAGGCTAACATTTTTTACCTCTCTTAGTCTTCCAGCGTCAAAGGATCTTCTCCTAAATGAGCCCATCTCCCGCAAACGTTAGTGGAGTTGTGTGAATGATCTTGATCAAGGTAAATGTCTTTTTGAATAAAGTACACGTGCTCTTTATGTATTTTCATCTGCAAGACCAGATGTGTAGTGTATGTGCATGTCTGCCATTTTACTCACCGAATATATTTACTTGACTCTTAGTTACTCCAAAGTAATCTGCAGTGTCCACCACAACAAACTAATCTATTTGAACATCAATACAAAAGACAAATCACCAAAACAAAACACATACATATATTATTACCAACTTTATAGAACAAAGATGACATTACGTATTTATGCAACTCATTCTTTAAAGCAATTTGGTTTGATAAACTATTTAAAGGAAAATCTCTAATAACTCTAAAATTAAGCATTTCTGGACTCATGTTTATATGAACTTTTTTTAAATCATTTGGTTGATGGGAACACACCCCTAAAATATTTGACACTGTTTAAAATACACC
The DNA here is from genome assembly GCA_902155825.1 of Timema genevievae. NCBI lineage: Eukaryota > Metazoa > Arthropoda > Insecta > Phasmatodea > Timematidae > Timema > Timema genevievae. Next base: position 13,504 of record CABFWO010002675.1, read on the forward strand.
CTGTGGATTGGGAGTAAGTCTTCAAAGTTATTTTCCCTAAATACTGTGTAAATTAAAATGGTTTGAATTTACTCTAATAAACATTTCACTAGTAATAGATAATATCTCACCTGCTTCAGTGGCCGAATAGTCTCGTGTTGACTGGCCTGCTGATGACGACAAGATTGAGGATGGTTTCACATGCAAATGCAGGTAGATTACCACTAAAGGGCTTTTTTTACACATCCCTACCCTATTAGAGTAATTATTATCTGCCTGAACAATCAAACACTGTGATGTAAAAAACTTCATCTTAACTGAAAAAAAAGTTTTGGTTAGTCAAAGTTACTGTCATATTTGTTCATGTCTCCCATAAAGTTTGTTCAAGTATTACATGTATTTTCAGGTGTGGACTGAGGGTAATTCTAGTTAATTTTTTTTACCTATTTTCTCTATAACATATGTTTGTATTGTATGTTCATTACCATTGTATTTGTTTTAGTATCAACTATTAGCAAAAATAAAAGCCGAAAGAGTTTTTTTTTGTAAAATCAGGAAATCATATTCTTGTTTCATGTAATAAATTACATTTTATATTTACTAACACAATAAAAAGGTTTAGCCAATCAATTAGTTTGTTTTTATATATAAAGGCCTATATACGAGACTTGTTCAAAAAATACCTGAACTTTTTTTAAATAATTTTTTTGGGCTTAACTATACAACTTATTGAGCTATGTCACCTTCAAGGTACATCCCTCCTCGGTTGGTACACCGCTCCCAAAGCCATTCCCACTTCTTGAAGCAGTCCTGATAGGTGTTTTTCGGGATGGCGCTTACGTTGGTTTGCGATTTTTCTTTAAAGTCTTCATCTCTGTTGAATATTTGTCTTTTCAAAGTGGATTTTAGTTTTGGTGACAGGAACAAGTCTGCCCGGGGCAGGTCAGGTGAGTAGGGAGGTTAGGGAAGGACAGTGATCTCTGTTTTGGTGCAAAAGTCACGAATCAGTAGCGATGCTGTGTAGGCGCATTGTCGTGATGGAGGAACCAGGACTGGTTTTTCCACAGCCCTCACAGAGTCTTAGACCTTACCAACAACTTACTGTTTGTCCTCTGGTAAAAATTTGTGATTAGCAACACCCTCATCATAAAAAAAACCCCGTCAGCATGACTTTCATGTTCAACCTGAACTGCTGCGCTGGTTTTGGTCCAGGCACATTTTTTCCAACCCACTGTGAAGACTGAGTTTTCATCTCAACATCCTAGCCGTAGACCCATGTCTCATCACCACTGATAATTCTCTTCATGAAATTTTCATCCTCGTTTGTGCGATCCAAAAAACCTGGCCAATGGCAACTCGATTGTCTCTCTGATCCTGAGTCAGCAGCTTTGGGACGAACTTTGCAGCAACACGCTAAGCTGCATTTACAAATTTTCAGTTGTAACGTTTTATGCCGATAAACGTTACAACAACCGAACGTAAAGCTGTGCAAATGAACATTATTCAAGACACCTAAAGAAATATACAGTAATCTACTCACCTGATGCCCCATTCACCGCAGACTGCCTGACCGGCCGATCGAACTTCCCCCCCCCCCCGCGAGCACTACATCCTCGTCGGAGTGTTGAGTGAAAACTAACAGAAATAAAGGCGTGTCGTGTTAGACACTGAATCACCCTATGAATCATGGGAAAGTGTGACGTAGAGGAGGCCACGTAAAAAGAAAAGAAGGAAGGTTCGAGTCTCTTCTCCAAGGTTATAGGTTGTTCCTCTCCATGATGTTTCACCCCTTCCCTCTGGTCCGTGTCTATGTTCTACTGTGTTCTGTTTTCCCCTTTGTTCCCCCCCTCTCAGTATTAAATCATTTATATACCGGTGTCGTTTAGTTTAAACTTCACTTCTTGGTTCGGCGGTGTCGAAAGACATCTAGGATGATATTAAGGTATAAATTCTATTTTCGGACTTTGTAAATTCAAAATTCCCTTTTGGACACACGTCAATTATTCTCAAAAATATGTACTAAAAAATCAAAATGTAATCATGGACTAAATTTAGGTATTTTTTTTTAAAGAGAAATAAAGTCCCCTCAGGACGCAAGTCTTTGCCATGATTAGTTTAAATGTTTGTAATGATAAACTACAGGAATCATGTTTAAAAGCCCATCTGGCTCAGAAGGAAATTTATTACTGTAAACAAAAGTAACTTTACATGACTTTGCAAGGCCACGCATGGCGTGTTGCCTATGAGAGCCGAGGCGTCTCATTTGCCCTTCCGGCCGTATATTTTGTACGTACTTGTTTTATGTTTTGTTTTGTAGACTATGCCTTTTGCACAATAGGTACTTTTGATAGTAATGATACCCTAGTAAATGAGAGATATTCCAATTATTTAATACAAAAGATTCTAGTTTGTTGTTTGTTGAACTATTGCCCAAAGATGGCCGAGTTAAACTTAGCTGTATGGCGGATTGCCATAGAGACCCAATAGGGGTCGTGTTGTAAACTTTTGGTACTCATATAGTACTTTTTTTTGGACCACGTGTCATGAAGACTATTTCATCTTTGCGGGCTTAACCCATTTGTGATAACTACGTTACTATTGTGGGCTTAACCCGATTTATGTATATATTTACCTTTTTTATGATTGTTTTTCTTAATATCAATATATATATATTCACTAATATTGTTATGTTTCATAATAAATAAATATTATTTTTCATTCAAATATTTTTCTTAATATTAGTTAATAAGTCATAACTCTTTGATATTCTCGCCCTTTCCCCTGATATATATATATATTTTTTATATGTCTATTCAGCTAGTGATATTGATGAGAGAGTTCATGATAACACAAAATGATGTATAGGTCAGAGAGACAGGCCTATTCGTCACATATTGTTCTATCGGCTCCACTGCAAATATCATTTGTTGTATTTTTTTTTATTTTGCATTCTGTTTAAATTTGTGCACCAGCCTTTGTCTATGAGAGGACAAGGGGGTGGTACACAGTCAGAATGTTGTGACACAATCCCATTGAAATCTTACTGTCATCCGCGATTTCTCTAGCAGTCAATCGATGGTTTGAATGCACATTTCTCTGAACTTGGGCCACATGAGCATCGTCAGTTGACGTCGATGGTCGCACTGAACACAGATCATAATCAGTTGATTGACAACCATCTTTGAATTGCTTAAACCATTCATAAACCTGTGTACAACCCAGGCACTGATCTCCATTAAATTAGTACATCATTTCATGAGTTTCCTTAAATGTTTTCCCAAGTTTGACGCAAAATTTAATGTTGTGTAGGAGTTTGACTACACCTTGATAGATACATTTCTAATCAAGAGGAACAAAGAACAGGGTGCTATAAAGTGCAATTTCGAGGTGTAAAAAGTTAACAATTTTAACTGGGATTGTTATTGAGAAAAAAAGTATTCGGATATCTTGCTACCATCCCTGACCATTATTTATGAGTGATGATAAAGAAAAGAGGGGGGAGGGGGGGCCTTTTGCTCTTTCTTTATCTTCTTTCATATCTAAGAGATTTTCTTTATATTTTCACATTATTTTACCATTTACCTTGTAATTTCATAGTTTTTAATGTAATTATTTGAAAATAGAGTAGTAATGTATTCCGTATTATAAAAGCTATATTTTACCATTAAAGTTAAAAGATCTCAAAACCATGTTTACTTCAAGTTAAGTTTGTAATTCTATTTTTCCCTCCCAGTACCTTGAACTCTGTTTGATGAAACATTATTTTCCTTGTAGTTCCATATTAGGCTCCTTGCACACGGCACAGTACCGTTTAGGCTATGGAAGGTTGCCATGGTACACACGGCGTGGTAAGAGTTCGAGTCACCAAATGTCATCAGTTAACTCTGGACAGTCAGTACAATGGATCCCACAAGGCTATTATTTTGTTTTTATTTATTATATTTACGAATAAAAAAAAATGCCACTTTAGAATGTGGTGGGTTCATCCTTAGAATGTAGGGGAAGGGGGGATAGAGTGGGAGCATTTGTGTCATCGTTCACAGAATTAGGAGAAGACAATGTAAAGTTCTTTAATTATCTTTGGATGTCCACATCGTGATTGGATGTACTTTTACAATGTCAAAGTGGCAGCTTGGTTTGACGTAACTTGAAAATGAGGGATGTAATTTCACTGGACTTGCGTTTTGGCACTCGACACAGGACTGAAAAGTGATGATGATGCTGATGATGCTGGATGAACGTACTAGAAGATCCAGCACCATGTGAATAGCTCCATATGACCAGACATGACCACGTCACTGGACTAGTCTAGTGGGGCGTTGCGAGTGCAATGACAGCTGTGTACAGGAAATAACTGCGACTGTAACGTGTGTATAGCTCCATTACGCCTAATGGTCGACTGGACTCACCAGACCCTGCCGTGTATAGCCACGGTAAAAAACTGTGCTTTGTGCAAAGAGCCTTATTACACCATAAATGAGTATTTGAAACTAAGAGTGGAACAATGAATGTTGTTGCAGTGATATCTCAGAACTAAGCGTAGTGCTTGAAGATCTGGAGGAGTCCAAACAATCAACAGAGGAGGAGGAGTTGAAGGAGTCACCATCAGATGACATGGTGATTGTGAATGATCCGACCAGCACTATGTTTGAGAAGGTGTTTGAACAGGTGGAGTCAGTGAGGGAATTGGCTCAGCCAGAGGAGGAAGAACATATCAGCTCTGAAAACTCGATCATTAATAAGATAAGAAACACTGCAATGAACATGATGGCCGACTCAGGTTTGTCAACCGTATAACACAACAACATTCAACATTAATAAGATAAGAAACACTGCAATGAATATGTTGGCCGACTTTTTTGCTAAACCATCCATTGTAACTGTTACTTGGCTATCGCACCCTTTGCTTTAAACTGAGTCAAATTGTCCTATTGTATTAATGCATGCACATACACCTTGCCTCTTTTAGATATCTCTTATAATAAGCTGCCCCTCCCTTCTTTGTATCATGTACTGATCTTTCAGCTTCTTCTGAGCATCTGATTTTGCTGGCTGCAATAGAGAGTACATTTCTTGAAGGTTTCTCCAAAATATTTTGGCTTCTCTCTGTGTCTTTTTTCATTAATTTCATATGAAGGTAGAGTGTGTGGATCAAAAGGAAGGGATAGGCCATGTAGGACGTGGTTAAATGATGTAGACAAATGCATGAAAAAGAGAAACATTAATAGTTTTAATAATAAAAGAGAATGTATGATTCTATGTATGGATTTTGTTGAAGCGAATAGAGTATGCAAGGATAGGGAAGTGTGGGGAATGTTAGAGAGGATGGATTAAATACAACGTTGTTTTTTGAACTATATGAACAGTTTCTTGCCTACCTCATTAGGAATTGTAGTTATTAGGTATGTATGTATATACCGTACGTATGTAAATATTACAACAGTGTGATTAGATGTGTGTGTGTTTTTAGGCAATTTTTCTTATTATTAATCAGCATTGATTGGCAATAATTCCAAAACATTATTATGATATAACAATAGTTTTTTTAAGTACCAGATAATTATGAATGGTTTTCAACATATTTCTTGTTTTCACTAAGATTTTCCAATACACACTATAGGTAAATGTTGGTACATTTTCTTAGAGATGACCTTTCACAATCAGTGTCCTAAATTATGTTTAGTGTGACCTAACTTGTGAATACTTCAAAGTTTCAAAAACGCTAGATTCAGCTAGGTATTCAGTTACATAGTTGTAACCTTTTCATTCTATATAGTTATACTTGAAATTCATCTTTACATATACAAAATACAATGGAATATATGTAATTAAACTCGTTTTAAATTAATTTATTACCTTTGTGCATATTTAGTAAACTGAGCCAATTAAAAATATTACACTTTTAAAATGTTTGTACTTTTCCTAATTGCATAGCCTAAGTTTTATAAACTTAAGTTTCATTTGGGTAGTAAATTACACCAGTCAACATGATTTTTACTTCCAGAAATTTTTTGGAAGATGTTTATCCATTTTCTTGTGTATAGCTCTGAAATGACAATAATAATGTCACATCATGTCACAATTTTTGTATGTATAGGTTTTTGTGTTGACGTGTAATGCGTGTTTCTTACTAGTGAAGGGAATATGACCCTAATTTGTCATGAGCTACAGTATAGTTGTTGCTTAACCTACAATAAAACATGACACTGATCAGATTCATAACCAAACATTCATAGATGGCAGTAGTGTCTCTTAGAGCAGCCATTCTTGACCGAAGGGCCGCGAAAGGTTCTTTGGGGGCTTCGAAAAAATAATTTAACATGTTATTTGCTTATTACTGAAGTTAATTATCTTAAATTTTACGTTTTGTAAGAAGGAATTCGATGATTGTAAGCATGTAGCATGCAGTAGACTCTCGATTCTCCAGGGTAATGGAGGGGAGGGGAAGCACGGATAATATAAATCACGGATAGTACAAATAATCCTTATCTATTTACCATCGCCATTCAAAATTTGTTGCCCTTTGTTTCTACTTATTTATGTGAAAAGGTATTTTCCACAGTAATAAATATTAAAACAAAGCAGTGAAATCGACTCGGAATCGTCTCCTTCGTACGAATAGCATTTAGTAATACTATTGAAACAAGAATATACAAACTAGTGGGGAGTGTTCAATAGCAAAGAGAGGTCCCATTAAATACATTTAGGTAAGTTCATTTCTGTGTTTTTATTTGTTTCTCATTATAATTAGTAAATAAAGACACTATTTTAGAATAAATATTAATGATTATTATGTTAGTAAAAACTAGGAGTCGCGAAGATATTTTAGAATATTTAGGAGTCCGCGAGCAATTATAGATTAAAAACCACTATCTTAGAGTATTGTTATTGTACTGCCTATATAGCTCTTTCAGTTACAGAAAGACAGCAATTGCGTGACCAGTTGATCTATGTCTATTTGGAGAGTATGTTTATCTTCTGATTCAATTGTGTTGCTATAATGCCGAAGCAAAGGAAGTGTCTTACTCACACTTACAATTTATGCTGAGGAATTAAATCTTTAGCATTACTAAACGTGCATAATATTTGGGTTGCAACATGGGCGACCAAGACTGAAACTGGACTCCACATATGTCCTTTATAAACTACACCATACATGAGGATTAAGCTAACTGGGAAACTCAAATGTATTACTTTTGATGAACCTATAGTGTGGCGAGAACAATGTAACCACATTGTTGGTTGCTTTTTCTGTAAGACATAAATATCAGGGATGTGAAAATATGACGCTAGCACAGTTTAAAACATCAGAACATCTTATATCCATCTAGTCCTGCTTCCCATCGGGAGGGCCTATCATAACAGTTCCCCTAAAGAATGAGATGAAGGAACCAGTTATGAAAATATTGTCCTAATGAATGGCACAATTAAGTTTGAAAACAGTTGTGATGCATAATGGAAATAAATATCTTCAGTTCCTCTAATTCATGCCGCTGACTTGAAAGAAACATATGGAAGTATGTAGAAGATTCTGAATGCAGTACCAAGACTACTCTTGAAATGTCTGTGAGCTAATGTAAATATGTTCCACTGGTTGAACTAGAAAATGTTCTTCTTCCATCTTCACAAATAAATCTTGGTTTAGTGAATAATTAATTTCTTTAGGGCCTAAGATAAAATAGGAAGTGGATTCACCAATTTCGAAGAAGTTTTACTCAGTACAACAAATGCCTAGCTAAAATAATTATTGTCAGTGGTCCCAAATAAGGAACTTTTGAAAATAAATATGATGTATTTGAGATGCAGCTACAGGATACAGAATTAACATTTTGGCTTTCATTTAAAGCGTTTGTGCTTGTATTTCTTGTAAATTTGAAAGAAGACAATGAATCTTTGGTGTCGACTTTGCATACAATACTATAAATATATGGGTGCCAAATGTCTTTGAATATTAATTATCTACCTTCACATTAGGTCTTTTTCCCTGATAGTTTGTGATCTGTGAGAGATGAGCAAGGGGACGCTTTCATCAGGACATATCCATGACGGAAAAAAGTTATCAGAGTCGTTGGGATACTGCTATGATGGGTTTTATGAGGGAATGTTAAACATACAATTAGAAAAAAATATCCGTGGCAATCATTTTAATTACATAGAATGCACATATTACCTGTATGAAAATACAAATTAATATAACTTGTATTTTAACATGGAAAAAGTTATTGATGGAGATTGCATTTTATAAGTATTAATTATTGTAGGCCTATGTTAATAAAAATTGTTAGTTGATTAAAATTTTTAATTTGAGTACATATTTGATGTAGTTGCTACACAGAAAAATTAACATTTTTGGAATCAGCACATAAATTACCTTTAGAATCAGCCACTTATGTCATGAAGGTATGAAAAAAATATATTGTTGGCTAGAGTTATTATTGTAGGCAATCTTTGATTCCAATATTCCTTTCATTCTGTTCCTTTTCTTTTCTCATATGGAGTACATAAACAAAGTTTTGCTTTATTACTTCTTTTTCCGTCAACTCCCAAATAATTCATGGTGACCTCCTCTAAACTAGGAAAAGATATTACTAGCGTAGATTGTGTTTAGGACCAATTTCTTAACTCTTTTTCCTCCTCCTAGTTCCAAAAACAGGCCCAAACAAGACCGACTGACTGACAGACACATTCCCCCTTTCAATGTTTATATGACTCTCTTGTCTACACTAGAACATAGCTTTGAATCTTTCCTTCAGGCGGAAGTGCAATACAATTCAAATTAATCATCTTAAAATAAGATCTATTCTGTAAGTTCAGATGCGACAATGGAACATTTTGATGGAAACGACTTTATTAGCTTATTTTGTAGGTACTAAGCTTTTTTTATTGTTTACTTCTGAATCACAATTTAATTTAAACATATTTTATGTGTACGTAATGAAATAAACAAAATTACAGGGAGGTCACTATATTTGTACCCTCTACAAAAACACTAAATAATAATACATATTGGTTTAAATGGTTCCCTGACCATGGTTTCCTTACAAGTCTCCACGATGTACTTTGCCACTTTTGGGAGCAATGGCGGTACAGGTACAATATCTTCTTAAAGCAAACTAGCATTAGTATTTAGTGTCCTTGCTCTGATTTAACTTATATTATTTCTTTACATCAACCTGAACCTGCTGTAGACATAACATTTTCTTAAAACTTATGTATCAACATAATCATTCATATTATGTTTTGTTTTCTAGCTCCCCCAGAAATAAAGACTAAGACACACATGAATATTCTTCCCAGCTACCATGGTCTCCCCAACGCATTCCTTGTGGAGTTGTTTATGATGGCTCCAGATCAAGATGATAGGTAAGATGAGTATCAACACTACCAAGGAACATATTTATAATCATCATACGGAGGAAAGAAAAACTAGGGAATACACAAGGTTACATTTTATTAGATTAGATAACATGAGTTTTAAAAAAGGCCTATGTTTCATTTAAAATAAACAAATTATATGAAACTTTTGCTAAATTTGGGATACCCAAAAAAACTTGCTATTCTACTTGAGGTATGTTTGACTGATGTGCGTGGAAGGGTATCAGGTACTTTTGAGATACATAATGGGTTGAAACAAGGAGATGAACTTTCCCCAGTACTCTTTAATCTGGCCTTAGAGTCTGCTATTAGGGTACACAGATGATTTAGCTTTGTTAGGTAATAGTAAGGAAGATGTTGCAAGAAATGCATACATTTTATTTAAAGCTAGTAATCAAACAGGCTTGTAGGTGACCGCTGAAAGGAAAATACTGAGTATATGATCACACAGATATAACAGATTGAGGATGATAACTTAGAGATTACTTCAAACAACACCCCACTCCCCAGTAGGGGCTGCTTTCTTTTCCATCTTCGCCGTACCACCTTAAATGTCGTTGAAAGCCTCACTTGTATCCCATAGCAGGTTATTGTGTTCTGGTCACCACACCCTGAAGTAGGAGGGTCTTTACCCGCTACCATACTTACATCTCTATTCAATTTTAGTGTAAGTGAAAATATTTTTTTTAAAAGTTGTTAAAGTCTTGGTGCCATTGACAGGTGATGTTTTTTATTGTAGCTATTAATTCATAAACAACAAAGAGAACAATTTTAAGTGAATTAATAATATTAATGCAGTTTAGTCCCTTTTTAGTGATTTTGTTATTCTTCCAACTACACAAGTCTATATAATTACTTTTAACAATTTGCTCATCAAGGTCTTTCTAATTTGTTTGTGAAACTTTTGGAGATTTTTACGAATTTTGAATCTTTCGAATACCATAGGATTAGAGGGATTCAAGCGTCCCAACTCTAGTCTTTTTAAATCAATTTGGTTTATCAATTTTATAAAAATATATTCTCACTTTCAAATTTTAAGTGATGAAATTCCTCAAATTTACTTACCATAATGTAGGAAGGTCTTAAACGATAAATATGTATACAAGGGGCTAGAAACTGTTGGTAAATAAATACAAGTAAAATGGTGGGTAATGGTACATTCCAGTTTCTACTTCACAGATTTGTTATTTAAGTTGAGATATTTCTGTTTGTCCAGCCACAAACATTGTTAATAAAAGCACATATTAACAACGGAGTGAACGAATACAATATTGTCCCTTGTATGCCACTTTAAGAAACAGACACGTTGTTTGGTAATGTGTTTGCAGACTGTCCATGGACTTTCTAGAGGCAGCGTTTGAATGCTATCCTGACATGGAGTATTGCATCATTAGTCTTCCTTGTTCCTATCCTGCACATCCTACCCTTCAACACTTTGTGGTAACTTACATTGCATGTTTGCTGGTTTCACCACACTTGAAAATATCTCAATAGAAACCAAAAACCGTAAATATCTAAAGTTAGGCCACACTTTTCCCCCCAAAATAACCTTCATTAAGGAATGCTAGGCTATAAATATTGTTTTTCATTGTCATACTTTGTCATTAAAAATTGTTACACTACATAATTAAATTATAGATGGTATACACTATACATTGATCAACAACGGATCATATTTTTACTATTCGGCACATATTAATAAAATAATGGGAATACAACATGACGGCATATCAATTATACATAAATTTTTATAAAGAAACAAATTACATGAAGTTTTAGTTAAATTTGGGATACCCCAAAAACTTGTTATTCTAATTGAGGTATGTTTGGAAGAGTACGGGTTGGATGCCATTTATCAAATACTTTTGAAACAAGGAGATGCACTTTCCCCAGTACTCTTTAATCTAACCTTAGAGTATGCTATTAGGGTAATGCAAGAGATTAAGGAAGTGTTCAATGCAGATATTAGGATATACAGTTGATTTAACTTTGTTGGGTGATAGTAAGGAAGCTGTGGCAAGAAATGCATAGACCTACATTTTATTAGAAGCTAGAAAGGAAATAAGCTTAGAAGTTAACGCTAAAATGACTACAAATATTATCACACAGAGAATACAGATTAAAGACGATAATTTAGAGATTATATTTGATAAACATAATTTGACATAGCTAGTGAGTTTAAATATTTAGGAACAGTTTTAACTAGCAATAACGATATTTGATAGGAAATTAGTAAAATAATACAGTCGGAAATGCATGCTATTACTGTGTCAGTACATTTTTGACATCTCGCTTACTTTCTAGGAATGTAAAACTGAGAATATACAAAACCATCATTTCACCGGTTGTTCTCTATGGGTGGTAAACATGGTCTCTTACCTTGAATGACAAAAATAAATTTAGAGTGTTTGGAAATAGGCCGCTTAGGACGATATTTGATTCTTAAAAGAGATGAAGATACTGGGGAGTGGAGGAGGTTACATAATAATGAGTTATATTACCTGTACTCATCATAAGATATCGTTAGGATAATCAAATCTAGTAGATTACAGAGGACAGGATATTTAGCGTGAATGGGATAACCTAGAACTATGTTCAGGGTATTGACTGGAAAACCCAATGGAAAAAGACCATTGGAAAGACCTAGGCGCAGATGGAAGGATAACATTAAAATATACCTGAGAGAGATAGGGTGTAATGAGGTGTACTGGATAGAACTAGCTCAAGATAGGGATAAGGTGTAATGAGGTGGACTGGATAGAACTAGCTCAAGATAGGGATAAGGTGTAATGAGGTGTACTGGATAGAACTAGCTCAAGATAGGGATAAGGTGTAATGAGGTGGACTGGATATAACTAGCTCAAGGTAGGGATAGGGTGTAATGAGGGGGACTGGATAGAACTAGCTCAAGATAGGGATAAGGTGTAATGAGGTGGACTGGATAGAACTAGCTCAAGATAGGGATAGGGTGTAATGAGGTGGACTGGATAGAACTAGCTCAAGATAGGGATAGGGTGTAATGAGGTGGACTGGATAGAACTAGCTCAAGATAGGGATAAGGTGTAATGAGGTGGACTGGATATAACTAGCTCAAGGTAGGGATAGGGTGTAATGAGGTGGACTGGATATAACTAGCTCAAGGTAGGGATAGGGTGTAATGAGGGGGACTGGATAGAACTAGCTCAAGATAGGGATAGGTGGCATACTTTTGTTAGTGCAGCAATGAACTTTTGAATTCCTAATGACATAGTGTAATTAAGTATACAATAGTGTAATTAAGTATACACTATATATTGCAACTATCACTATTTTATTAATTACAATTAAAATGTGTATGAGTTAATTATATCGTAATTGTTTGAATTTCAAAAGGAACTTTAGCACTCAATAAGTTAGTGTATATCTTTATTTCTAAGATGCACCTTAATTTTTCAGTATCACCAACATAAAAAATATTTAGATATAGTAAATATTTTTATTACAGAATTCATTATACCAACAACAATAGTATTATTTATCAGTAGGTATGTTATTCATCTTTTCCTTCTAAATCATTATCATTCTGATTGTTCTGAGCTGTCATTATCTTTATCATCCCATAAGATATTGTCCTCATGAGCCACCAACAGCATTGGTTGAAAAGGAACTCCAATTCTAAGACCCACCCTGTTATTAGAGACCTTTTATTTGGGGAAAAAGTGTTTAATCTTGGAATTAAAGAAATACGATATATTTACAGTTTTACGCTTTCAAAGGAAGTTTTCATATTCTCATCTGGATATCATCTCGAATTGAAAAAGTGATACTTCCACATCCCTAGTGGCTACTGAGACCAGACGAACATCGAACCATCGGCCCCACACTGTGGGTGCCATTTTCTGCGGGTGCCAGTGGGCTTAGTGAAGCATCTCGGGGCTAACTAATTAATGATGGGGGTGGAGAACATATCCGGTGAAATGAATTGAATTTTATGAAGTAGAAGTTTTATTTGTGAAAAAGATTGACATTTTAAACCACTTGTTGCCTAATGAGAAGAAAACAAATTACTTAATACATGACGATAGATAAATTGTTAATGTTGTGGTCATTTAGCCACATGGTCTCCATTTTCTCCCAACCATCTCTAAACCCTCCTTGGCCCACACGAATATAACGTGACTATCCGTACTTCTTATTATGTGGGTTATCAGCTCGAGTGCTAACCTGAAAGTGTGTTGCGTCTGACACTTCCCTTCCCCATAGGGTCAAAACACAGCCGCTCAATCAGATGTGCTGATTGGCTAACTGTCCGCGCCAAACCTCCCCTCTCCACTGTGAGCTTCCAGGTACAGATAAAATTAAATAGCACGATGCTAAAATGAAAGGTAAAAGTAATAAATTTAGATGACACTAGGATTCCAACAAAGACTTTACAAGAATGAAACACTACTAGATTTAAAAGTTAAAGGCCTAAAAATGAAGTTAATGAATTGAAATTTAAAACATACTTTGGTTATGATTTGGACAACTTATAATTAACATTGAACCCCACACTTTCTTATAATTAAACATTTAATGGTAATATAGAAATTAAATTAGGCTTAGATGATTGGAAAACAACAAAGTATTATAAGTTTGGTTCTTTCAGTATCTTGGTCATATTAACATGTAAACAATGGCAAACTAATATAGTTATATAAATGAAATGGTTTAGAGCTAAGGTCCTAAAAGCTCGACCACCTTACACTACCATTAACCTGTCCTCCACTTGCACAGAAGTAACTTCATACACACAACAAATAGTTTCCTTACAATAGAAGCTAAATGCATCATTGCACATATAAGAATGTTCAGCAACACTATCTCAAACTACCCATGTGTTTCCAGCACTATTATCTAATAAACATTCCCCAACCATTTTACATAATATTATTTTGTATTGTTATTCAAAGCATAGAAAACATACCTGTTGACAGGCGCGGATTCAGGGGGGTCAAAGGGTCAGTTGACCCCCCTATGAAAGTTAGAAAACTAATAAAAAAAATGAAATTTCGAATTTTAGAAAGAAAATACAACACAGATAAATTATAGTATTTTTTATCTTTTTTGAAGCAGACACCTCTTAATCAGAGTCCACACGTTCGTTATTCGTCCACGTTTATTCAATTTTCGACATGACTCGGGCAAGTGTGGAAAAAAATATTTGTTTTCATGTAAGAATATTTGTTGTACATAGCGAGTAACGAACCTTGTTCCGCATAGAGGCAGTAGACTACCACAACATCAAAGAAGACTTGAGAGCAGTTCGTCCACGTATACCGAATATAGCGTATGTGTGGACAGAAGAGCGGCGGAACTGTGGGAGACTCTGCCCCCCTGGAATAAACCTCTCCAGATATATTTCAAATCCTTCGATATTATTGAATATGAAGCTGAAAAATGTCTTTAAATCAAACTCCAAATTACTCCTAGATTCATTATATTGTCAAAAATTTGCCAGAGGAGACCGCTCCAAATAACTACTAGGCTAGAGGCATCTAACTGGCAGAAAAAGTCAGAGGAGGAAAGCTCTAAATAGCTTCCAAGGTCATTCAAATTTCAAAATGTCTAGGAGAGGACAACTCCAAATAGTTTCTAGATGCATGTAATTTTGAGGAATTTTCAGTCGAGGACCACTCCAAATAGACTAGTTTCTGAAATAATTCAATTTTTAAAATGTTGTCGGTGGAAGACCACGTCAAAGATTATTTTATATAGGTATCTAACTATCATAAAAAAATTAAGGTGATGATTACTATAAATAGCTTATAGGGGCATCCAAATTTAAAAAAATTCTAGGTGAGGAACACTTATACAAGAATCTAATATTTTTTTTAAAATTCAAGGCGAAGACTACCCATAGCTTCTAGAGTGAACCATTTTTAAAAAAATTGTTGGAGGAGGGTCACTCCAAATAGTTTATAGAAACTATCTGATTTAAAAAAATAGGAGATGATGATCACAGTTTAAAACATACATAAGATCAAATATGATTGAGAAACTATTAAATGGCTTTAAACAGAAATATACATTGTAAGTGACTATGTTATTTATAATTATGACCCGCTTGACCCCCCTGTGAAAATGATCTGGATCCGCCTCTGCCTGTTGATGATGGCGCAAATATTTAAAAAAACAATATTATTTATAAACATAACAGATGTTAAGAAATTTGTTAAGTTCTGTGACTTTCAAATACGGAATCTCGATGTACATATGTAGAAGAAGCTAACATTCTGTAAAGTGGAATGTTGATGTGGCACGACTTTCTCTTTGAAAGAATTACAGCATAAAAGATTCAAAAAGCATCTAGATGTTAGTCAGCTGAAGGGTCTTTTCATCTGCAACACACTGACAAAGAAAAAGGAAGGATTGATTTGAACTGTCAGACATGAACTTACTGTGTCTTATCATGGGAAATAAATGAGTGTCATTTTGTTTAATTTAAAAATAAGTCCAACAAGTTGAAATTGAACCTGGGCCACTTGAGTTAATCATTTTTAATTGTTCATTTTTGTGGTAGCTATTTTATTTATTCTCATTATTTCCTGACATATTTATAATAAAATAAAATAAAATGATTATCTAATATTGCATGACGGATTAGGGCTACCTCCAGGTATGATATGATTAAATGGGTTAACACAATTGGTCAATTTCTAGAAATCTACAGATAATTATGTGTCATGATAAATATCTAACCTGAGTAATGTTTTATTAAATCAAAGACTGGGATGATATATTTGAATGTTACTTTGTAAACAGTATTATAATGTACTTATGTGTGCTGTTAGGTTTTGCTTTGTTTAAGCAGATTCAAATTAGCTTTTAATAAAATTAAATATGGAAATAAAGCTCATCGGATTTTTTAAAATATTTTTGCAGTCAATTCCTATTTTATTACACATTTATAGCCCATAATTATTGCTCTTGAGATGATGATCTTAAGTGATACATAATTATGTTTTACTAAACTTTATAATATGGTTTCAACCTAGAGTTCTGGTTTCATTTAAACATTCATAATCTAAGAATTTTATTGCATGATGCATGTATGTAAATCAATACTTTTTATTGCCATCTCCTTTAGCATATTTTACTCACTGAGACCATCGAGATGTTCGCTCCATTCAACACACTCGTTTAACTGATTACAATCTACAACACACAAAAACCACAGTAATTATTATAGTAATTATGATGGTGATGATATATACATAAATTTGTTTGTTTTAATTGATTTAAAAACCTAACTTGATGTGATACACTTATATTAGCATTTTTAAGTGTTCATTAGATTTAAAAAAAGTCCTCTAACAGTTTGAAAAATACTCAAAAAACATTTTATGTATTTGTTTTCATTTTTTTTTTCTTAGATGGCAACTCCCCGATCTGGCAGTTCCTTTGAGCATGAGCTATATGTGGTTCACAGAAACTCTGTATTAAGGTAATTATTATTATTTCTTATCACAGGTGAGTGCGACTTTCCCTTTTCAAATATTTCTCAAGTTGAATACAAGTTAAAATAGTTTCATTATTGTTTAGTTTTTAATTGAATGTTTTATCTCAGACAAATACTCATGAAAAACGCGTTTTTGGTTACATACTCTATTTTTCTCAAAGAGGTTAAATTATTTGTGCCAAAAACATATATAGACAGCTAAAATACACATTTAATTAATGTCTTAAATTTTTTAAATATAAATGTGTGCCTGTTTGATATACACATAATCAGGCCCTCGGCTAATATTTCATAGTCCTCCCACCCAAATTGCTCCACTTACACTCTACTTGCATACATGGAAGAGTCATCGTACATATTAGTGAAGATTCTAGTTGGTGCTGATATTTCATGTAACATAGAAAAAGTGCAAGATTAACACTTATGTATCATTCTTTGATGTCAGAATGTTCTTTGATTGTATGAGGTTTGAAATTAACATCGGGATCTTCAATATTATCTTTAGTCTCACTACGACAAACACTGCCATCATCATCTACTGAAACATTATTTTTACCACCATCCCTTTTTTTCCAGTAGATTGTGAAATTATCTTTTAATATTGGCCAGTTAAGAAATTTTAAATAAAGTATCACTCAGAAAATCATCTACTTTTGGTTCAAAATGTCTTTGTATTTTTTTGGATCCAGCTCCGATGCCTGTCCCACTGGCGTTTGTATCCAAGATAAACAAAGTGTCCATCCTTGGATAAGCAAGAATTGGAACAGATGTGTCATTGTTTCAGCTGTTTAAAGGCATATTCACACATTTCACTCCACCTAAACCTCTGTCCTTTTTGTATGAGCTGATATAGGGGTGCCACAAGGTTTGAAAATCCCTTTACATAACGTCTGCATTATGAAGACAAACCCAGAAACACCCGAAGTTCAGTGACTACTCTAGGTATGGGGAAGTCCACCAAAGCACAGATTTTTTCCAAATCAGTGGCCAAACCTTCCTTAGAAATAACATGTCCCAGAAACTTCACATTTGTTCAAAATAGATTACATTTTGATGGTTTAACTTTCAGTCCAGCTTCTCGTAACCTCTCTAACACCTCATGGAACCTACTGATGTGCTGCTCAATGGACAATTACATCATCCAGGTACACCATTGCCGTATCTCACTAGAGGCCAGATAGAACTAGATCCATCTATCTTTGATATATACTTGGGCACCTGAACGCCCACAGTCCAACTCCTGTCATAACCTCAAGCTGTCTGTCGTCAGTAACCACTCACTATATCGGTGGTGGAAAATATCCTCACACTTCTCAAATAGTTCAGTAGATCATTTATATGAGGGAGAGGATAAGGGTCCTCCTTTGTAATATTGTTGAGCCACCGATAATCTACACAAAAACTAGTTCTGACATCTTTTTTCTTCACCATGACAACCGGTGAGTTCCATGGGGATGTTGAGGGTTGGGTGACGTCAATTTCAGTCATCTCTTTCACAACACTTCTCATTTCCTCCCTATGGTGGAATGGTACTCTTCTCGGTGGTGGATGGGTGTACCTGTATCAATCTCGTGATAAACTAGATTAGTGCAACCAAGGTCATTAGGTCCCTAGGAACACACATGGCCTCTGCTATAGAACATTGTGTAGCTGATAACTTAGCTGCATCTAGATCAAATAAACTAGATACCTTCTCGCCCTGGGTAGTTTTATCTCCAGTCCCTACCGTCCCTGCCATGACGCATGGCATCAGTGATCCAATATGTGTCCCACTATATAAAGTCACAGGCTGTGGGTGTGGATTTAGCAATCTCACTGGAATAGCCTTGTCCTTGGAAGATACTAAAACGTGGGCCACGAAAACTCCATACTTCTCAGAAAGGTGACTGTTTCTAATACCCCCATCCCCATGTCCGCACTGACTGCTGCTTGGAGCACCACCTCATGTCCACTCGGTATCACGATTGTCTCTTTCAAAGTCACCCAGCGCACCCCTGGATGTGGTTCCCCTAGTGTTTTATTTAGGGGTACTTCCCCTTCACCCACACGCATTATTTCCTTCGAAAGCAAAACCTCACAATTGTTTCTGTGTAAGAAGTCAGTTCCTATAAGGCACATTTGTGTCAGTCTCCTTGCAACAATCATTTCCTGTGTTACAAAATAGCTTCCTATTCTAACAGGTACACTCACTGTACCAAGCACAGTCACATGATATTACCGACCTGTTTTTAATGTTTCACAAACATTGTGAATGGCATCCACTGTCTACCACACTATGTCCATCATTTGTTCTGTGTTGTGCTAATCTTGAGTTTCAGCACACTCATCACTTGTCTTTATCAGTCAGTAACTGATCATCTGCGAATACTTGACACACGCACTTGACATATAGCTTCCAACTCAAGAGCCAAACTCACGGTAGCGTCGTAGGCTGCTCTTGCCGCACACAAAATCTTATATTACTCCTGAGAGGTGCAAAGAACTGGTCCCTCGATAGTTTGTCCCTAACCTCGCTATTTACAGTCAGGTATGCGCAAGTTGTGAAGGTTTTTAAATTCGTCGCTAGTTCCACTAGCGATTCATCAATCTGCCTAGTTTGATTTTAGAACTGTAATTTATCAAGTTCTGTTCTTTCACGTGGATTAAAGTTGTCCCCCAACCACTCCACTAATGTTGCCCATACTTTTCTCTCGCTATCTGGCAGGTCTGTGTACACACTCAGAGATACCCCCGAGAGAAACATACCCATGAACAAACTTTTTTTTCATCACTCCAACCATTGATTTCAGCCGCAAGTTGGAATTTAAATAGTCACTCGCACCAATCACCACAACCTGTGGATGCCGTTGGCTTTCCACACACTTCTGCCATTTTAACACAAATTCACACATACCACCATTTTGAATTCAAAATAGAGTAATGTAATGTTTGTGTCTTTTTGTTTGTTAAACACAACAATGCTGAAATATTACTCTCTATGTGTTAAAATTAGTGTTTGAATATATGTGTGACTACTTTTACTATAAGAGACAGAAGAAAGGTGCATTGACTTCCCACATTTTCCTATTTCCTTAGGTGGGCTCTTTTCATTAAATTTACACTTAGAAGTAGGGACCGGATTTTGCCTATTTGCCTTTTTTTCCCTAGATTGTAAAACGTAGGCTGTTGATATACATATTTATTTTATGTTATTATGATTACAATATGCTAATTTTATAGTGCCTTTAGTTGCCTATTCTGTTGGTTTTTGCCTATTTTATGAATAAAAGCCTTAAATGCGCCTATTTCAGCTTTATACTCTCTTTTTCTCCCTTCTGAAAGAGAGTTTAGTTTCTTATAAATGGAAGTTTAGGCATTATTGGCTGGGGGCATGACATGACCTTGACAGACTATGTTCGTACAGGGCCACGTGACACGTCCTTCCCTGGACATGTGACGTGGCCTGCACTACTCATTGGTCATTGCATCGCGTGGTAGAAATTACCATAATTTACCCTATTAAAGGAGACATTCTTGTATATAGGCTTATTATATATTTGTACATTTTAACTTGAAAGCAGGCCTAAGGATTTTGATGAAATTGAGTTATCTAGCTTTTCGGGTGTGAAAAAGCAATTTAACTAGGTGTTGCCTTTGGGAAAACTCAGGAGGTATTTGGGGGGGGGGGGGNTATTTGTAAATTTTCTTGAAAACGGGCTCAAGGATTTAGATTAAATTGGTTTATCTACAGTTTTTGGGTGCGAGAAAACGATCTAGCTATGTCTCGACTTAGGGAAAACTCATTTATTGAGTAATGGCAGACATCTTGAGAGGAAACGGTACACTTGTGCAGGATAAAAATGTAACCCCCTCAGAATTGGCAAATTTAAAATTTTGTCTTTTTTAGCTATAAAATCATATTATCAGACAATAGACCATTATTAAAACTGAAAACCTAGGAAAGTATCTAGTGATTCACAATATTTTAAATTGCTTGTAAGCTGCAGGTAACAAACTTGTGGTAAAATAAATTTTGCATTGCCTATTGATATCTACTTTTTATTAAATGCCTATTTTGGTGCCTAAATCCCATATTTTTAATGCCTATTTGCCTGCATATTTTAAACATGTTTGGTGCCTAAGAATTCGGTCCCTACTTATAAGTTTATTTTTCCTTTTTCTTTATTTTTATCAATTTCCATTACTATATTTTATTATTATTTTATTATTATATTTACTTACAGAGATATATTATATATTCACATCCAATGTCCTTTTACTGCATTTGTCCTTTATTTGATACCTTTTACATGTTCTTATCTATGTTCCTATCATTCTTTACTATTTTCCATTTTCTCCCTTTTGTATTTTTTTGGTTTCCTCTTTTAGGAAGTTGCGTTGCACGTTTCACGCTCCTCCCTGATGAGTTCCGATAGAATGAAACCTAGGTGGAGGAATTGGGTGGTGACGATTGATTTTCTTTAAGAGGCAACCACTACCTCTTTGTCCAGTGGCAGCAGTGTAAAGTGTGAACTGTGTTCTTCTTTTCATTGTAAAAGACATTTTGTGTTCATCTCTTTTATATGTTTCAATCCACTTTTCCTGTACCTTCCTCCAAATATAATACAATTACCTCATAAAGCGAAAGGAGGTTTTCCTTATAGAGATCTAAAATTATTTAGCCATTGGGCCACCTCATTTTCAAGATTTGGATTCTACTGGGCTATAGCTAAAACAAAACTTACCCTTTTATTTTAAATATTACAGAAAAGAAGTGTTTTTTTTCTTTTTGTTGACTTTTTAATAAATTTTGCAACATTATCTTATCAGCAGGGGTACTATTTTCCTGCTGCTCCAAGAAATTGAGTAGGCTTTCAACGTTAGTTAGAGCAGTACTTTTTTTGATTGAGTGTCTTCCTCCTAATGCGTGTCATCAGTAGCTGTAGGTTCCTCAGTTAAAGTTCTATTCATATCCAGGCAAACTATCTGCATCTATCCATTCACGCACAGTTTCCTCAACAACACTCACAAACCCATCCATCCTATATAAATTATACACTGCTTGGTTTACACTATCCTCAATCATCCCTGGTAAAGGTTTTCACCACAATTTCTTTAAAGTAAAACTTTTTATCAATCTCCAAGCAGCAGATATTTAATAGATCACATCCATCACGGTAAGTTTTCTCCAGAAAGCAAGTCAATCATCACTATCCTTTTTACAAATTTTAATATAATTAATTTTTTCTGTTTTGTTGTTAAATTTTGAATGACTCCTTGATCCATTGGTGGGGTTAAATCTTTCATAAATATGTTCCCATCGCCGAATTTTAAAATTTTTTCATTTAAATGATAACACCATTTTGTGGAAACCCTAGAGAATGTAAGTGTAAAATAATCCTTAAAGTGTCTGTCCATCCATGTCGATTTATTCCTGTAGTAATCTACTGGGAAGCTAGACAAATCACAAGGCTTTCTGGCGGCTCAGTTCTCACAACACACAGAGTCGATAAATGAGAACCGGCGGCAGTTCCACAACATAATATTGTCAAACATTCTAGAGATTCAAGTAAAGAGTGTTAATTTATAATAGGAAATAAGATATTGAGAGTTGAAGTGAATGAGTATTGAATTGGATACACAAATATATAAATATTTATATAAAATTACTAAAGAAAGAGTAAATTGAACTTAAAAAATACTTAAATTGATTTTTGGAACTAAAACATTGATATAGCAGATTTAAATAATTTTATATAACAATAAAAAAAAGTTGTAAATCAAAATAGGAAGTAATACACATTAAAACTACTTACTTTGTGACATTAGGAATTTGAAAGTATTTTCGCACTTAAAAAATATGTCACCTATCCTTATCTTGAGTTAATTCAATCCAGTCCCCCTCATTACACCCTATCTCTATCTTGAGCTAGTTCTATCCAGTCCCCCTCATTACACCCTATCTCTATCTTGAGCTAGTTCTATCCAGTCCATCTCATTACACCCTATCTCTATCTTGACCTAGCTCTATCCAGTCCATCTCATTACACCAGATCTCTCTAAGGTTCATTCTAATATTATCCTCCCATCTGCGTCCAGATCTTCCCACTTGGTTTGCCAGTCAATACTCTGAGCACGGCTCTAGATTCTCCCATTTGTGCAGCATGTCCTGCTCACCGTAATCTACAAGACTTTATTATCCTAACTATGTCTTGTGATGAGTACAGGGTATGTAACCTCCACTATCTATTAGGCTTATACCTTTTTGGACCAAATAAATATTTTCCTAGGCACCCTGTTTTCAAACACCCATTTTTTAAATTTGTTGTTGTTGTTGTTGTTGTTGTTGTTGTGAGAGGTAAGAGACCCACGTTTACCACCCATAGAGAACAACCGGTAACGTTATTGTTTTGTATATTCTGAGTTTTACATTCCTTGAAAGCAGGCGAAATGTCAACAACTTACTGACTAAGTAATAGTATGCATTGCCCCGACTGTATTATTTTCCTAGTTTTCATTGTATCATTACTGCTAGTTAAAATTATCCCTAAATAAATAATCTTGTTCAAAGTATTATTTGATAAGATATAATCCATACCATCTTGATATCATTGGCTTGGTGATCAACTGCTAAAATTTCTTCCTTCACATGATCTGGTAACTTAAATTACCATCTTCAGGAATAACTAAATAATATAAATAATATTAAAAAAACACATAGAGGAAAAAATGGAAAATTGTGAAGGATGATAGAACACATAGATAGGAACATGTAAAAGGTGCCGCAGTGATACCGGCGCAGCCTGCACCACCTTTACTGGGGGTGCACATTTTTAATAGGATACATAATAACATATATGAATTAAATGAAAGAAAGAGGTGATTAAAGTAAATGCAATTTAATAGTTCAAAAGACATAGACAATATTTTGCACGTAATCTCCTTAAGAACAATGTATAATAAGTAAATACAGTAGGAGGTAGCGTTTGCCAAAGCCAGCCTGCGTGAGGCGAGAAGCGCCAGAGGAAATAACTCGGATAATTGAGTTACGTTACTAGTAGTTCTACCATGAATGAACTTCAGCTGTGAAAGCACAATAATTGCTTATATAGGGCAAGCTTCAGTACAGTTACATGAGAGGACCTTGGGTACAGTACAAAACACCTCCAAAGAGGTACGAACAATTCATAAATACCTCAAATACTACAGGCCATGCCCGGTCGATAACGCGTGCCACTATTTTGGAACCTAGAGGGCGATCGACCTCATTGTACATGATCAAGTACTCAGTGACAACTCCAGTCGAGCCAGAGGGGCAGAAGCGACTGAAGAGTTGTATGCCCCCAAGAGGAGCAAGGCAACTATTGAAACTCAAATAAATCATGGGCCAATCTTGAGCAGCAAGAGCGGCCCACAGGTTAACTACCAAACACAAGTTTTTGTGATTCATCAATAAACCTAACTAGGTATAAAACCTGGGCCTCCATTTAACTTGGACTGTCGCTTTCCCGGGCAAGCTACCTCTTTGTTACATGAATGGACACATAGTGTGTGTCGTTATTATCACCGTACTGTCTAGTGGCTGGCCCAAGCGGCTCAGTCACGGAAACGCGAGAAGCGCGGAATTAAACAAATACTATTTACAACTTGTTCTCTAGAGCAAGTAGACAAAACTCTGAATACTATTTACAACTTGTTCTCTAGAAAGAGAAGACACAAAACTAGACTAACAAAGCATACTTATAACGCCCCAAGACAGACCATGAATATTTCCTATTCCTAACTAACAATTTGTCCTAATAAAAAAAACCTGTCATGTAGTCGACTTATCCTAATCTTAGCCTTTCGACTGATGGTATTCATCCTGCCATGTAGTATCGCTGCTATAGCGGCTTCCTCCTATCTAGAGGATCCATTCCCCAAACTGTATGTGCACGTTGAAATGTTTATTTACTGGAATCGATGAGAGCGTGTTGCAAGACAACGGTGCCGGTTCGGTCCCGGCGTGTTCTGTGTTTTTCTTCGAAGCGGGCCAGCGAATATATACCATGAAGACTTCACGTGGTTGAGTGGTCAGACTGGAGTGGAGGGGGAAGCTTCCATAATTTTCCAGAACCCCGAGTTGAGCAGGCCAACAGCGTTGATGTTGCTTTCAGTTGCCTCGTATTCGTTGTTGAACGTGGAGCTCTCCCTTGCGGCCGCGGTCGGTCATTTCTCAGGTGTTGTTTATTCCAGTGGGGCATTCCGCTTGCAGCCAAGGTTGGTGAAGTTGGTATGTAAACAAATAAACATTTGTTATGGGCGTAGCATTTAACACAAGATTGTCATTTATTAACTCTTAACGACTTGCTTGTACTAACAAACATTCGTATCTTATAATTGAACGGGGCTAAGCCCGATTAGCCCGTTACAAAGGTATAACATAAATGTACATTTACTGTGTTTGTTCTTTATGTTACACCTTTTACAGGTTACTATCTAAGTGTCCTATCATTGGCCCCTAAGGATGAGGTCGCCTCCAATAAAAATGGGAAATACATTTGTATTTTTGCTGTTAGTATTTTTTTGACAAACTTTTGTTGTTGTAGTAATACTTTGTTTCAGAAGCTTTACATACCCTGGCAGCCACTATTGCCAACTACAGGTCATAAACATTTTAAACTTTTTGAGCACAATATTTTGTGTAGCCAGTATCATGTTTTTGATAGCTTTATGCATGTATTAGATATAGAGTATTTTTTGCGATGTTGTGAATGAACCAAAACATATAGTGATGCTACCTATAACCTTATTTTTCCATTAATGTGATGATCCTCATTTAGTCAGAAGGATTAAGGTTTAACTTTATACTATTTCTAATGGTGTGAATACAAATCATCTCAGTTCCAGGCCCTTACAACTGTTAAAATACCCTCTCAATAAGATTGATTCCTCTGCTATTTGAGATTTGTAAAAATATATAGTACAATTATGAATGTCTTGACTTTAAATCACAATTTTAAGCAATTGGTAAAGTAGCTTTGTGTGTGTATATATATATATATATATATATATACGTGTGGTAAAAAGTCACAAAAAAGGACATAATTATAATATTGCTATGGTTTTATATTTCTTAGTATTAAAGATGTGGGTGTTTCATTAGAACACTAATAATATTGCAGCAATTTGTATAACATGGTCTATATTTGTTAAATTTCAGTGAGCTGATAGTGCGGCCTGCGACACGTTTAGACCAAATTCCTGTTAATCTTCTGTTGGGGAGGATTATGAAACATGATCAGGTGCTGATTGACTTGAAGGTGTCTGTGACACATATCAACAGTATATTCAAGTCCTATGTGTTCACTACAGAGGAGTGTGTCGTGGGGGTGGCAATCATCAGGTAGGACATGTGAAACTTTACTAACACAATCGTAATCAAAACACATGTAACCCGCTTCTGTGGTTCCATGGTCTAATTATCACTCTCGCCATTGGCGGGGAGATGAGGGTTAAAATATCAATCGAGTGTACTGTTTCTCTCGACACAAACATGAGGTACACTTCCTTTAGATTCAAACCTCCTCGCTCTAACACACAAGAACATGTGTGTAGTACTTGAATAGGTGACAGCTCTCAATGTGCACTAGTTTGAAGTGTAGCCACAATTAGAGTAGTTATAAGGAGACAAATCCTGCTAGCTCAGAGTAACATTGAAATATACAAATAGACAAATAGGAATTAAGGACTCATCTTAAAAGTAGTAAGATGGTATGTCAAGGTAGACAAGGGAAATAAAAATTAAATCTTTTTAAGTGTTGGCTTTTACTTTTGTGGGTACTCTAGTAGTCATAGGGAAAACAGAAGAGGAATTAACAGTAACAGCATTAACAGAAGAAGCATGTAAATTGGGAAATACAAATACATATTTATAAAGAGAGAACCAACAGAAAGTGTAACCTTAGCAATTGGAGAAATGAAGTTTGAGAAAGGTAAATCCTTGTAATGACAATAAATGAAAACAATATGGTGGCGGAGATATTAGCTAAAATTCAAGATAATGTCTATAAGAGTATTTAAAATAATACTAAGACTAGTGCTACTCTACGGGTCTGAAGTGTTGATGTCAAACAAGAAGCTTCTAGCATTTGAAAATAAAAGGAAGAGGACTATTTTTGGACCCGTACAAGGAAATGGGAAATTAAAAATTTGTAAAAATGGGGAGATACATGAAATTTTTAAGGAAGCAAACATTACAAAATAATAATAAGTAAGAGAATTGAGTAGTTGGGGCATGTATTGAGAAGATAATTAATTATGAAACAGGTGTACCTAGAAAAACCAGTGGGAAGAAGCCACTGGGGAGACTGAGGCTCCTATGGGGTGATGGAATAAGGAATGCCGGCTGTAGATGAGACTACTGCTCTCGGGAGGAAAGAGCTAGCCTCTGAACTGACTGGTTGTCAACATGATCCCTTTAGATGTTCAAACATCACTAAGCACGATAATAGCTAGCGGTTTGTTGTGCAAACAAGGATGACATCATTTGTTGGGAAAAAATCTCTCGTGAAGTTTTGAGGCCACAGACTTTGTATTACCCAAGGGTATGGGTCAAATAAAGTTTTATAAGCTTGTTAGGTTAAGGAGACTACAACCCCCAAATTTCAAGTGGCATTGTAAAAACAACTGAATCACTTGTCAGAGGAAGTTGAGATAATTTTTGGAAAGAATTTAAGGGATGTTAAGAAAACAAAAAACAGTAATTTTGAAATCAGAAACATTTTAGTAAGGTATAAAATCTATTGGAATGTATTTTAAGAGGAAATAGTAGAAGTATTTTTTCTAAAGCTTTAACTATCTGTGGACTTGCCTCACCGAAAAGAACTACAGCCTCATGCCTTTCAACCTATCTTTTATCAAGTGAGTGAAAGAATGGAATGACTGCTGTAAGTTTTATTTTATGTTCTTTTAAGAAGTGCTCTAAAAACACACATGTCATTAATCTTTTACACATAAATTGAGGCAGTGAGATGAACAATGAGGGGAAACAGCAGTGGGAAATTCTGCTTTTATAATAGCTTGCATTCCTCTGAATGGCCCCCTTATATTAGCAGCACCGCTATGTTCTTCTCTGCCCTAGTTGAAATTCCCCTCTATCTCTGGAATCATGTGATAACTTTCTAGGACTATAAATTAACATGTTTTGTCTATTTTGTTACTCATTATACCACCGACTTCAGTTGAGTTGAGCAGTGCTATCTACGGGAGACTTAATTCTACACGCAATCAAAATTCTCTTTTGGGCTTTTACTTTTGTCTGTTGTTTTTCCAAAATATCTTTTTGGTTTAAATACTTTAAATTTATTTAATTGTAGATGGTAAACAATATGGCTGACTCACGTCATCCTGTTAATTTTTAAGGTCATTTTAATAAGTTAAAGTAGATTTGTTAGTCTTAATGTCACTAGCCGGCGTTGTTAAGTATCTATACAAATTAAGTTTTCTCAAGGCCCCTAGATGGCATTATCAAATAATCACTAACGAGGCACCTTGTTTTGAGGCTACTAGATATCATTATCAAATATTCACTAGTGAGGCACCTTGTTTTGAGGCTACTAGATATCATTATCAAATATTCACTAGTGAGGCACCTGGTCTTGAGGCAGTAGATAAAATTTTCACAATAAAATCAATCATCTTTAATACAAATAAGACTTGAAGATGGTGAAAATTCACCGAAACATGTTGTCGTCATAGAAGAAAAGTAGTATTTTAAATAAGGAGAAGGGAATAAATTGGAAATGAAAATGCTGAACTTTAGCGACAATCCATCATTCACAAGTGTCTGCGTTTCTTATGTTTCATAATAACTATTGTATAGTTGTATGGACTGGAATGCTATGACAAGCAGGTCTGGGTTGGAATTTCGGTCATTTGTACTGAGGGTGGTTTTTGTGAAATGGTTTTTCACTTTCATTCCGTGCATATGTAGGTACGCTTACTATAAATTCAACCCTCCTTATCCTTAACACATTAGCATAATTAGTACATATGCATACATCTAACATATAGAGAGACATGGTAGCTAAAACTAAATTACAATCAAATTTCTGAATTAGGATGGGACTTGGGGAAATGGGTACATCTTGTAACAATGTCTATTTGACATTTTTAAAACTGTACTCTGACTCAAGTCAAATGTGCGCGATGGGTCAACATATCTCATAATACACAAATATGAGTGCCTATTCCACTTTATGGCGGTACACCTTAAATAAAGAAAGATTATCATTATGTTTTGAGGCACTCTTCTCATATGGATAGGAAAGGTTTAGTTGTGTAGAGATTTGTGACATATTGTAAATTTGAGAGCAAGTTCTTCACATCTGATGACATGCTACAGAAACTTGGACTGTTAGGAAGAATTGTAGAGATTTGAACTGTGGTGTTGGAGAATACTTGAGAAGATCAGGTGGACAGAACAAGTCCTGAGAAGAGAAACATTCTGGATGTGACTCTTTGGTAACATCCCTAGGAGGAACTCTCATCTGCTCGACGTCATAGAAAGAAAGGTTGAGGAGATGGAGGGTTCAAAGACTAGATGACTTGAAGGAAAGAAGAAATTCTGGGAGCTGACGAAGGCAGAGGACAGGGTGCATTGGCAGTCTAAGTTAAATGACAGAAGGAATGGACCTGTCGTGAAACAGAACACCCAGTAATAATTATAGTTATAATAATGCAAATCTTATGAAAAAAATTATGTTCAGAATGGAAAATTGTTTATTGTGTGTAATGTGGGTGAGGCTAATGCACTATATCTTGGCCCTTCGAGCTTATCTTATCTCTGCTTTCCTGGTGTATAGAGGAATTCATTTCTGAGGTGAGGGGGCACCATTATCCCCAGATGGTAGGATGGTACGTGAGAATGATGTTGGTGGAAAGCAGGGGGGACCTACAGTTTAACGTGGGTCCCGAACCACGGTGGGGGCCTGGCATTCCACACATTCATAAAGGGTGAAAGCACACACTTTGCCAAAGGTTGGTTTAGTAGTCAGATAAATCTGTACTGGGGGATTTAAACCCCAGAGCCATAAGACAGAAGTCTGACATCTTACCCCTAGACCACTGTGTGTAATGGCATGTCTTACTCCCCATCCCCATGGTCGGTGGGTAAGGTGAGATCTAAGGCAATCACTGTTAAAGTTTGCATTTTTGGCCAAATAATATAAAATACTGCTTCAGTAGATACAATTATTTGTGGAATATTTGCACTGGGCATGTTTTCACACTTTTTAAATGACGTGGAAAAGCTGTGGTAAAATTCTGCAATCACTCCTTCAGAATGTCGTATGAAAAAATATATTAGTTTATTGACATGTGCTGACATGCGTAGGCCTCCTTGCACCTCTTGGTTCACTTTTTAGAAATTCCTTTTTTATTCAACATTTTATTAGTTTTGTTTCCAATGTGTGAGTAAAATAATGTATTCTAGTTGAAATAGAACAATAAGTTAAGGGTGGATTGGTTGTCTTAGCTGGAGTCAAACCATTAAAATATGAGTGTTACATTTGGTCACAATACGACCAGTCTTCCTGATTCACTTGGCAGGCAGTTTGTATTGTTGTATTGCTTGCAGTGTGGAGGAGGATATGGAGTACATTCGCTCACATTACCGCATTGAGGACTACACCAAGTACAAGATGCATGCGCATGACCAGCATGGCATCATCAAGCACCTCATCCTGAGTCCCATCTTCGAGAACGACGCTCGCTACTTGTTAAAGGAGCTCCATCGTCAGAGTAACCTCACCTCTCTCTACTATCCTCTCTACAATATGGAACATGTCAGTAACATTACCTCTCTCTACTATCCTCTCTACAATATGGAACATGTCAGTAACATTACCTCTCTCTACTATCCTCTCTACAAGGAGGAACATGTCAGTAACATTACCTCTCTCTACTATCCTCTCTACAAGGTGGAACATGTCAGTAACATTACCTCTCTCTACTATCCTCTCTACAAAGTGGAACATGTCAGTAACATTACCTCTCTCTACTATCCTCTCTACAATGGAACATGTAAGTACCATTACCTCTCTCTACTATCCTCTCTACAATAGGGAACATGTCAGTAACATTACCTCTCTCTACTATCCTCTCTACAAGGTGGAACATGTCAGTAACATTACCTCTCTCTACTATCCTCTCTACAAGGTGGAACATGTCAGTAACATTACCTCTCTCTACTATCCTCTCTACAAGGTGGAACATGTCAGTAACATTACCTCTCTCTACTATCCTCTCTACAAGGTGGAACATGTCAGTAACATTACCTCTCTCTACTATCCTCTCTACAAGGTGGAACATGTCAGTAACATTACCTCTCTCTACTATCCTCTCTACAAGGTGGAACATGTCAGTAACATTACCTCTCTCTACTATCCTCTCTACAAGGTGGAACATGTCAGTAACATTACCTCTCTCTACTATCCTCTCTACAAGGTGGAACATGTCAGTAACATTACCTCTCTCTACTATCCTCTCTACAAGGTGGAACATGTCAGTAACATTACCTCTCTCTACTATCCTCTCTACAAGGTGGAACATGTCAGTAACATTACCTCTCTCTACTATCCTCTCTACAAGGTGGAACATGTCAGTAACATTACCTCTCTCTACTATCCTCTCTACAAGGTGGAACATGTCAGTAACATTACCTCTCTCTACTATCCTCTCTACAAGGTGGAACATGTCAGTAACATTACCTCTCTCTACTATCCTCTCTACAAGGAGGAACATGTCAGTAACATTACCTCTCTCTACTATCCTCTCTACAAGGTGGAACATGTCCGTAACATTACCTTTCTCTACTATCCTCTCTACAAGGTGGAACATGTCAGTAACATTACCTCTCTCTACTATCCTCTCTACAAGGTGGAACGTGTCAGTAACATTACCTCTCTCTACTATCCTCTCTACAAGGTGGAACGTGTCAGTAACATTACCTCTCTCTACTATCCTCTCTACAAGGAGGAACGTGTCAGTAACATTACCTCTCTCTACTATCCTCTCTACAAGGTGGAACATGTAAGTAACATTACCTCTCTCTACTATCCTCTCTACAATATGGAACATGTTAGTAACATTACCTCTCTCTACTATCCTCTCTACAAGGTGGAACATGTCCGTAACATTACCTTTCTCTACTATCCTCTCTACAAAGTGGAACATGTCAGTAACATTACCTCTCTCTACTATCCTCTCTACAATGGAACATGTCAGTAACATTACCTCTCTCTACTATCCTCTCTACAAGGATGAACATGTCTGTAACATTACCTCTCTCTACTATCCTCTCTACAATGGAACATGTCCGTAACATTACCTCTCTCTACTATCCTCTCTACAAGGTGGAACATGTCAGTAACATTACCTCTGTCTACTATCCTCTCTACAATGTGGAACATGTCCGTAACATTACCTCTTTCTACTATCCTCTCTACAATGTGGAACATGTCCGTAACATTACCTCTTTCTACTATCCTCTCTACAAGGTGGAACATGTCCGTAACATTACCTCTCTCTACTATCCTCTCTACAAGGAGGAACATGTCAGTAACATTACCTCTCTCTACTATCCTCTCTACAAGGAGGAACATGTCAGTAACATAACCTCTCTCTACTATCCTCTCTACAAGGTGGAACATGTCAGTAACATTACCTCTCTACGAACACACAGTACCTCATTCTAAATAAATACAGCTATGAGTGTTTTATTCTCACTAGTTTTGTTCAACGTCCAATTTTCATTTCAATTCAAAGCCGGATCGAATTTATAACATTTTCCTAAAGCTGAATTAAAGTTTCAATAAAAAGGTTTTCATGTTGAGAAAAAATTACTATAGTTAATATATTTCTATAATTTAAGTCCAACAAACACCGAATGTAATTTACAGCAGTTTCACCAAATTTTGCTGCTCATTCTTATTTATAAATTAAAACAATACATTTTAAAGGACTATTGATTTATTTAAACATTCTTAAATAATCAAGATGTCTTTATGGTATAGGTGAAATTAAAACTGTTTGTGTGGGTGTACGCTAAACAAATTTTATTAAAACAGGTAAAGTTTGTCACCTTCAGAGATTAGGTGTCTAAATTTTCAGGAGAAACAGGAACTTAGCAGTCACATAAGTGCCCATAAATAAGGAACATTAAAATTGACACCCACATAGGTGGACAGATTAAGCTTATTTAGTTTGGTTGAACTTGCTGATTGGGTGTTTCCTAAATGGGTTCCCATACTTCCCCGAATATTTCACTGAATTGCTACTCAGTTTAGTGGTTATAAAGATGCAGAAATCCAAACATCTTTGATATCTTCAACGACTGAGGTGCCAGGTCTAGTGTCCCTGCTATTGTCAACAAGTAACACTTTCAGGGATGCACAAAATGGTTATCAACAAAGAGAATTAATTAGAACTTTGGTTGAGTTTTTATTTGATAGGAATACTTCAGAATCACAGGATTTGAAAATATTTTGTTCATTTACTAACATTTAGAGTCATAGAAAGGACACCTCTTACAAAACACTTTGAGTCAGAAACATTGGTTCTGAGTCTCATAACATAGCAGAAATCTTTAGCTAGATTGAAAAAACTGGTAACTATGCTCAAATTTTATTTTACAATCTAAATGGCCAACTTGATTTTGTTATAAGTTGTGTCTCTTTTGTGAGTAATGTCCTTGCTAATACGTCCAATGGGGCTAGTTGTTCCTGGGATATTGTTTTATTTACTCACTAGCACTGCGTCGTACAACCAATTCAGGCTGTATGCTCAAGGATAGTATTAAACTTAAAATAACTCAAGAAGGGAAAGGAGGCAAGTAGAGAAGTGTGCTAGCTTCTTTTCAAACATTCGAACAGAGAATAACAATAACACTGACAGAGGCATCAAATAGTCATATAGATCTTTGTAGAACTCTGGATATTTAAAAGAACTAGCAACAGAATCCTCTCCTGTGTTTTCAAGAAAATATATCATAATAATCCATTGTTTCCAACTTCTGGCGGCTGGGTCAGTACAGTAAAATCCTTCATCTTCCTCTCAATTGCATACTTTCGGTTATCTGCTCCTCCCATTTCTTTCTTGGCCTCCCTTGTGGTCTTTTTCATACATACTTCATTTCCAACATTTTCTCGGCACCCTCTCTTTTTCCATCCTCACACTCATCCAAACCATCTCAGTCTTGCTTCCTCTACACTGTCCATGTTTCTGCTGCTTATGTGACAGTGGATACAGAATACGCCCTAAATGCAGCTGTTCCTATACTTGTTTTTACTTTCCCCCCCATAACATCAAGTCATCACCAAACATCATGGCTTTCATCCTTTCCACCCTGACTTTATTTGGCACTTTATTTACGAGCACTTCCATAACCATTACAAATAGTATTGGTGAGCGGGCACTTGCCTGCTTCACGCCATTTCTTATTTGAAAACCCTCTGTCCACACCTTCTCCATCTTAACATAACCATGTTATCCTAATACATGTTCATAACTCCCTATTCCACTTCAGCCTCCTCCATCTCTTTCCAAACTATCACAACTCCACATCCATAATACCATTACCAAGTCCTTCCCAAATTCACACCTTCCTCCCATCAGCTGTCGTATAGCAAAGATACTCTCTACTAATCTGTGCTGTTCCTCTCTCCACCTTCCTTTCATTTTCTTTCCTACTTTCTTTTCCAGTATCTTACTATATATGTTTTTTACAATCATACAGCGTTATTCCCCTATAATTTTTATACCTCTTACTATCTCCGTTTTTGAAAATCGTTATTTAAATGATCTACTTTTATTCTTTCTGTACCTATTTCTCCTTCCATATCACTCTCAACACCCTGTATAACTATTGTATTCCTGCTTCTCTTGCAGCTCTCATCATTTCTACAGTCAGTTTGTCCACGCCCAGTGCTTTGTCCTCCATCTTGTCTCTCCACTCTCACACTCCAAACCCACCAATTGGTCAGACCTTTTTACAAGCTTGTTGACCACTATTAAAATTAATATAAAATTTTAGAGGTGAGATCAATATTTATTTGAGTCTCACACATCCCAAATGTATGTAATACACAATTTATCAAGAGAAGGAAATGTATTCTTCTCAATTTTATAGTCTAAATGTAAAATGTATACGAAGTATTACAGTAGAATGGACCTGAAAGAGATAGGGTGTAATGAGGTGGACTGGATGAAAAAGCTGGTTCAAGATAGGTATAAGTTCCATAATTTTGTAAGTGAAGCAATTAGTTCCAGTTTCTAATGTCATAGTGTATGTAAGTGATTGAAAATCCTATTAATTTTGACATTTCAAGATTTAGTGTGTGCGAGATGTTATAATAAACATACCACCCTCCTCCTCCTACATACCTTTCTCATGGTATTCTTCCATCAAAACATAACATAAGAGGACAAAATACATCAATTCAATAATTCAACCTTAAAGACACTGACATTCCATAAACTATAAGTTAAATTGTTTTCTCTATTCTTGCTGGTTGAAAATACTCCAGAGTGGTTTGTTTTTAAAAATTAGTGCATGGCACTAATCATGAAGTGATTTAAATTGTTTTAAACATTGTGTAAAGCATGTTTTATGATATGTATCCCTAGGCTGAGTTAATATCGTTTAGCTCTGGTAAAGAGTCTGTCACTCTATATTGCTAGCAGATGTTTTTCAAAATACTGAACAAATACCTGGTTTGTTAAGGTAAGCGTGGAACACAGCATGGCTACTGTACTCTCGCAGATGATACCAGTGTTGCCACGTCCTCAGCCAGAGTACACCTTGGAGAAACTTGGCGACAATAAACCTAACTCGTCTGTTCTTGGAACTGAGATGCCATTTGCGCTCTATTACATGAACAAGCGCTACAGCAGCATGCCTAAAATAGTCATCAACACCAAGATTATTATTGTTGGAACTTCAAACGCAGAACTTGGCTTTCTAGAACAATTATTGTTTGGGTAGGTTTTGCATACATGTTCAAAACTAATTAAAAATATGGGAGCAAGCAAAATAATTAGTGATTGTATTGCTTACTATGATCTTTTATCGGTTTACATGTACAGAACCACTTTGCTAAGAGGGCAACTCATACCTTAGCTAACTCAGACCATGCTTCTCACCTTGGTTAATTAAAAGATCGCTGAAAATTAAGACCATTGAAATTGTATTAAAATATCTAAATAAATAGAAAAACCACTTTACAAACCTCAATTTTTCTATTGTCAAGTAAATAATGCTAAAAACTGCCTTTAGGCGCAAATTTTGGTTTAAACTCAACCCTTTACCTAGTCTTCAGGTTTGTCAGCCATGAGATGGACTCTTAAGAGCTTTTTAAAAAATAAATACCCATTATACAGGGTTCGGCAGAAATATCTCTCCAAACAGACGCCGGGAGATGACATATTTTATTTTATTATATTAAACTGCGGACCTTGCATAGCTAATTCATCGTTTCTCAGGGTGGTGGGGAGAGGGGGGTAGGAAGATCCTAGCCACCTAAATCAGTCAACGCCTGCCCATCAATTGGGAACCACTGCATTATAAGACAGTTGACAGTCTCAGCACAATATCTTGGCTGGTTAAACACCATGACACTGCTGGTTTGCAAAGACTTCAGAACAGTGACCAAACTCAGCTAAGCCACAGGTCAACTCCAGACCAATTCAAAACCACACCACGTTATCGGTCCAGCCCGGCAGATTACCACCCTGTGGTCGTGATTGTCCGATCATAAAATGAATAGAAAGGACGAACATTAGCTACAGGACAATAGATTCTACAAGAGTTCCATATTAAAGGAATGTGTCTGGGCTTTCTTCTGTAGTGTAGTTAATTACTATAGCTAGCACGTTACACTTAATTCTTGAAAAAAGAAACATTTCATTATTTATTTCAAACTCCTTAAAGCAAGAATCAATAGCCAAAGCTATTATTTATGCTTTTTAGTGAGGACTACTCCATCTAGATATCATATTCTGAAAATTGAAAAATGACACCTGGACACGGGTTCGATTCCCTTGTCTAGGTGTCGTTTTTCAATTTTCAGAATATGATATCCTTAAAGCAAGCTAAAAGGTTCTAAGTCAGACATTTTTCTTTTTAAATTGAATTGCAAAACAACAACAAAAATCACGAAAATACCAGGATTTGCTTTTTAATTGCTATCTAAATATGATATATTTGTATGGTATTTTTCAAATTGACCTTAGAAATGCTACAAATTATTTTTAGTTTTTCGAAAATTAGGGTAAGCTGACTGAAAAGGCTTTAATAATCCTTGATTCAAATAAAGTATTTAGCGATAGATTAGAATTACATTTTCACTGTGGAAACGGGACAGGAGAGGGGTCAAAATATTGGGATCAGCAGGCCCATCCCCGAGATGTTTAGAGTTTTATTCCACTGTGAGATCGGGCGTTCACCTGACACATTCTAGAAACTTTTTCTAGCTAGCTATTATTGAAAAAATTTTGTTACGGATTTAGATTTTTTCGTTCAGATAGATATCACTGCGGTTCCACCTCTCGGAATCGACAACCTCGAGACAAATAGTTTGAAAGTATTTGTTGTTGGACAAAATGTAAAATGGTGGAAGCATGGCTAGACTATTTGATAATAGGAGAACTTGAAGAATTCGAAAATGAATTTAGAATAATGCCACGTATATTTTGTGAATGCAAAGACGCTTTTGAGCTGAGTGATAAGAAATTGATTAAATTGTTCAGGCTTAATAAACGGTGTTATTCAAATAGAAATACATCCCATCCATTAGCTGTATGTTATTTAATTTTTGCTTTTTAAGTACTTATTAAAGTTATTAAGATAGATCATGCAAGATGTAATAAGTTATACTAGTTATAGCTTTTTATTTAATCATTTAGCGAATCAAAGAAATAAAAAGTATGGTACATACATCAAGTATAATCTGCTTCTGCCCTTTGCTTATTTTCTTTCTATCCAACTTTATTTAGACTTAATTGAGCTAAACCTTTACCAACAAAAAATAAAACCGAGATAAAACGAAAATGGCAAAGACAAAATTTTGTTGTTCTATTGTTTAAATGGCTGAAGGGTGTGTTCACACAGCTATAAAGTAAATCTCAAATCACAATTTTCGACACCGGAAGCTCGGAATGTTTCGCTTAATACGAAATTAGAAGACTCAACACAAATTGGGAGATTTTAAACTCAAGAATAGCTACTTTACGGATATGAAATTACGAGTTAGAGTTGAGCATGGTGAGATTCGCCATGGTGAGATAAACTCGCAACATCTCCGAGATAGGCCTTCAGGATGGGAAATTATAAAAATTACGCTTTAGAATAAGTTTATATCAAAGCTGTCGGTGACCTGCTGGTCTAGGAGTAAGGTGTCAGACTTCTGTGCTGAGGGTCCAGGGTTCAATGCTCGGTCCCGGCACAGATTTATCTGATTGCCAAACCCTTCCTTCACCTCTGACAAGATGTGTATTAATCACAACTTGTGAATGTGAGGAATGCCAGGCCTCTACCGTGGTTCGGATTCCACGTTAAACTGTAGGTCCTCCATTTCATCTCACAATCACCCTACCATTACACATTAGCGTAAGTGCGTATAACCCGAACGGGTAGTAAGACGCGGTGCTAATAATAATAATAATAATAATAATAATAATAATAATAATAATAATATATCAAAGCTATGTAAAAACAGTATTTTTATCAAATCCATTAGCAACATTTTTTTAACCATTATCAAACAATACAAATCAAATAGTTAATTTTACTACATTTTTGATGGAAATTATTTTAATTTGTAAATTACTTTTGAAAGTGGTGTTTTATACTTAACTACTGGGGCAGAGTGGAAAAAGTATTAAAAAAACATAATTGTGTACACCTCAAAATGTTTAGTTGGTTTGTTACCCTTAAAAAGTTCTCTAGGTTTGAAAGTTCTTTGGATTTAAAACTCCTTAAATGTTATCTAAGCTTGAAACCCTAAACATTCTTTGGACTTGAGACCCCTTAATTGTTTCATAGGATCTATACTCATTAAATGCTCTCTAGGTGTAATGCCTCATAAATTTTATTTATTTTTAGTTTATTTTATCAAAACTTACACCTTCTAAACTGACTGATTATATCAGCACACGAGAATTTCTATGAGCGAGAGGGAAAGGATCTATAATTTTGCTGGGATCCTGAGATCTTTTACCTGCCACAATCAACTTGAGACCAACGGCTTTACTTCTCCTCTGAAGGGAGCTGTGCTATACATTTGTCGACCCTGGCTGGATTTGAACCCATGATCATCAGGTCCATAGGCGAGCACCTTGTTCCAAGACCAATAAGGTCGACTATACCTCTTAAACCCCTTAGATGTTATATGCCTTAAAAAGGTAGAGTTCAACAGCCCTTTAATCTCTACTCCCTGTCTGGCTCGCTAATAACAGAATTGGTTGACCTTGGCAAGCTACTGCCTCCCTCCCTAACTTTCACACCTCTAGAAGATATATCTCTGTCCTTGTTTAAATCATCAAGCTCTCTCTCTTGCTAAACCTGACAAATAACTGTTGATAGACCCAACAGGTTTCTCCACTATTGTTAAAATACCGCCCCCACGCCCTAAGCTTGCTATAGTACAAAGAAGACGACTATCTATAGTGATGAGTCAGCAATAACCAAGCATGCTTTGTTTCCCCCCTGAAACTACTCAGGAAATAGCCAATCCCACCCGACTTACAGGAATGGCTAAATTACCGACTGGTTCTTGAATGTTTGGGATTCTATACACCCCTAAAATTATCATTTCTCAAATATAGTTAAAAATTATTTGAAAAAATATTTTTATCATTGATCATCTTTTGCAAACACCATACAACTCATTTATGTTAAAACATTGTGGGGGAACTCACCAAACAGTGACATATTTGATGATTAAATTTCCTAAATTTTACTGCAACAAAGCTAAACTTTTGGCACAGATTGTTTTAGTAATAATTTGTTGATTTAATCTATGATTGGTCTAAATCAGGACTGATAGTCAAAGTATATCCGCTTAATTTCTGAAATCGAGTTTTTTAATTAGTAGGGATTTGCAAGCTTACATATTCCCATTCTGAGTCGAACTTGAGCGAGTTTATCAGAAAGGTCCTGAGAGTGGAGTCGAGTTGAGTTTGAGTTCAAAAACAGCTTATCTGACAAACAACATCCAGACAAATATAAGAGTAAACAATGAGATATTCATACTCTACAGATTTTTATGTCATTTTGTAGTACAACACAGACACAAATTCTGTTCATAATACCCTGGTTGTGGAAATGTATTTTATAGGTCATTCTTTGGTCATTTTTTGTCATTTTGTATTTTTAGGTAATATATTCTTGGTTTGCATCATTTTTTATCAGTTTTGGGCATTTATGTTGTATGAGTGGTCGTGTTATGGTAGTTTTTGTTGAATTTGGCTTCTTCTACCCTTAAGCTATAATTGAAACTGAGAATATGCTAACACAAATTGTACATGATGCGTTTATAAACCTAGAGACATGCTATCGTTTCAATAACTATCAAATGGGCATTACATTGTTAAAAACTAGAAAGAATCCGACCACATGTGTCATGTTTCTACGCTAATTTTCATTACCTCATTCCTCTTTGGTTAGAAAAAAACACACTTTGGAACCCTTGTTTTTGCATTCTGTTAGACACGCTAATTTTCACTATGAAAAAGCATTTAAAGATTTTTTTTCTTTTTGGTGTTGCATTAATGTCTAATGTTTAATTAATATTGACACCTGTAAAATTAGCTCATCACCAGTGTGCTTTACTCTGACACAGCAAATCATATCTTGATTGATTACAACTCCACTAAGTTCATAGATAGGTTTCCTTCATATTTATATGTGAATGCAGGTGCATTTCCTTCATAATTCCCACCTGCATAGATCAATTCGACATTAATTTTTGTGAACTAATTCTAAAAAGATGAACAATAAAGCAATGGTTCTAATATATTTTCCAGTCCAAGCTGTGTCCGGCTGACATTCAACAACCTGACCCTTGTGTGTCCTCATGGGATGACAGGGGACTTGGATCATCCTGGGTTGCATAACCAGCTCCTGCCACAAACCTGTCACTTTAGCGCTCAATACATGGCCAAGATCTCTCTACACACGTGGGTCAACATTGTCTCGGGACATTTGACTGCCATCAACAGGTACATACATCCCAGACTGGCTAGGCGCCGGGCGC
Organism: Timema genevievae; assembly: GCA_902155825.1. NCBI lineage: Eukaryota > Metazoa > Arthropoda > Insecta > Phasmatodea > Timematidae > Timema > Timema genevievae. Next base: position 54,610 of record CABFWO010002675.1, read on the forward strand.
TGCAACTCTCTCTGAACCCCTTGGCTAGTGGTGAAGTGTAGAACGAGAAGAGGGGAAGTAGGGGTAATATAGGATTGCACACAGTCTAACTTGGAACTGAATTGTGTGACTTAACATTTTTGTTTTAATTTAATTCTGTATTCTTGCTTGTTTAACTGTTTACATAATTAGTGCAGAAATGAATACTAAAACAAGAATGTGTTTAATTTAATAACAATTAATATTGCTCAATTAAGTTCCATTGGCATTTTTTTTACAATAACTAATACATCTAAGGGCAACTAGTAGTGATTTTATGCTCACTGTTATCCAAATATAAACGTAAAGCATTTGCTTCCCATTCAAAAGTATATGTGTATTTTAAAATATTCTCATCCTCTAAATTGCAATTAGCATATTTGTATCATTTGCATTTAATTTATAAACTAATATTTATTCTAAGAAAATAATAATTGACTTTACCCTTTTAATTAGTACTATTCTGTGTTTATTTACTGCATACTGATACATTAAATTATATTGTCATTAATGTATTTCTGTTACAGTAGGTCTACTACAGTCCACAAATACAAAACAAAATCAGTATTGTTATATAAGCTATAAGGAGAATAAACAAAACAAAGAAGATTTTTAACTATGGTCATATCACTTTCTTGAAAAGATTAATTTTCATTTAATATTTTGTTGAATGACCTTTTTGCTGATAAGTCTTAAAAATGAATTAATTTTAGTAAATTTTGAGTTAGGAAATGTTTAGAGAAAACATTATTATATATCCCTCAAAATCAACCCTCTTGCTTCCCCATAAATCTCCTACTAATCCTCCTTTCCGCCCCCTTCTTCCCGTATAACCCAAGCAGCACCCCCAGGGTTCAAACTCATGAGCCACCACTGATCTGCAATCATATATTAGTAGCCCCAGATCTGTAATTTCCTCTAAACTCTACCTTCTCATTCTACCCGGCCTCATTTGTATGGATGTGCAGATGCAGAAGTTATGGTGTATACAAATTCTGCAAAGCTCATATGCTTCAATATCTACACTCACAATTCCAATGGACACAAAGTACTTTGATAAATCTATGTAAGCACAAATAGGCTCTAATCAAATCCACACTTACCAGGAAACTGTAGGACTCAAAGTTCACAATTAAAACACATACTGGACTATGGCAGCATGGCTAGAGGTAGATAATGTCACTTAGATACTGCATTTATCTGTTCAAACTTGTGTCTTTATTCTTGGTAGATGTATTTATATAATTATTAAAGTAAATTATTGTTTGTATAGAAATTACTGACTGGTGTGAGTAAGCCTGCTAGGAAGGAAAGAAAAGTAATATATTGGTGAACAAGTTTTCACTTACGAAGCTGGGAAGCATTGAAACTATTGGGGAGGGCTGGTATAACTCTAGTACTATAGTATTATGTGTTTGGGCATGAAGTGCTACTGGTTTGTCAGGGGTTGTTGTTATCAAAACAATGACCATTCATCCGTTGTCCGAGTGTTCCTGTGGTGAGGCCAATGTATTCAGCAATACAGTAGTTGTGTTGTAGCTGGTATATCAGATTCTCTGTGGAGCAGTCATAATGGGGTATTCCATTTGTGTGAGTCAGCTGTTGAATGAGGTTTTTTCTAAGATCTAGTATTTAGGGTTTTTAATAGACAAAGATGGGTTGAAAAGAGCCAAAGACAAAATTGCAGCTATTTTATATGCACCAAAGCTGGAAAATGTGAAACAACTGCAAAGATTGAATAAACAATACTAGCAGTCCTCAGATTGCAGGTTAACCTGACATTAATTTCAAAATAAATATTTCCAATCACACACTCCTAACCAACACAGTTCAGAAACTAATATACTCCGAATACTACGCATATGGGATTTAATATATTCATGAAACTACATTCAAAAAGAAAAATTTTAATATTATCACTCGAGTCATCAAATGTTACAGCTCATAAATCCGAATGATTTATATCATTACATTCCAAAGTCAGTTCCCCAAAAATTAAACTATACGACTTTGAGTCACCAATAGGTTAATTTAACCTTTGAATAAAATTATAATGATAGAAATAGTGTAAAGACGACAGAAATTTAAATAATAAATTATAAAGTTAACTTTCATGTTAAAATAAAAGAAAGAAAAAGGTTATAAATTCAAATTACAAAAATAATTATAGAGTCCAAGACTTAATAAGCAAATAAATTTATTTTTAAGAGTCCAAAATAATTGGCTTTAAGAACCACAAAAAAATATGAATTTATAAAATACTTAATTAAAGATAAGCTTACGCCAAAAAAATCTTTTTACATTATTCCTACATTTTTAAGTCGTAGATTCTGTTGTCAAATCCGTTCTGCTGTTGTGCCAAGTGTGTCTCTGAAGGTCTAAGCACCATACTATATACCAAATATTTTCCAGAGACTGATATCGAGGCAAACCATTCACAGCTAGTAAAACATGGGGTATATATGGCGACGTTCTCAGAGCAAGCCAAGAGGGCTATCCACTGCCAGTGTACGCATCATTTGCTCTTGTTGTTCAATTGACTGGTGAATCCACAATCTACCACACAGCGCTAGATACCACTTGACACCTGGGCTTGTGGGAGTTAATGGGCAAGAAGAGAAGAAAGTTGGGATGTTTGCAGATGACTTGATGGTATGAGGTAAAAGGAAGCACACGAATGGAATGAGGGAGTGAAGAATAGTGGAATGAAATTAAGCATGGTGATGACAAGGAAGAGGATTATAAATCTATAAAGTTAGATTAAGTAGAGATGAGAAGAGTACAGAATTCAAAATATCTTGGAAGCGTGATTGAGCCAAAAGGGGGGAGAAGAAAGGATCTAATAAGGTAAGCAGGAGGAGTTATTTTATAGGTGTGTAGAAGACCTGCAATGGAGACGATAAATGTCATTGGGCATTCTTTGTACCCATTGTCACACATGCAGCAGAAACATAGACAGTGAATATAGGAGAGACTAGGAAAATGGAGGCCATGGGAATGAAGTTTGTGTGGAGCATGTTAGTTGTCACGAGGAGAAACAAGATCAGGAATGAAGTTATCCGGGTAGTACATGAGATAGTAGAGGAAACAAGACTGAGATGGTATGGGCATGTACTGAGTATTGAAAAGGAGAGAATATCAAAGAGAAAGTTGGAGATAAAATATGTAGGAGAGCTCAAGAAAGAGATGGGAGGAGCAGATAATTTACTAAACTAACCTGACCACTGGTTGTAAACAGATGATGATGATGCATATGTGCACTTATTTTAATTTTAATCATTATTTCAGGGATGCTATGCCGCCTTATAAATTTTTCTTAAGTTGGATAAAATATAATTGATTATTAAAGGTCACAAAATCATTGAACACACATTATTCGAGCTAATATATTTTACATATTGAAAATGGTTCGGTGATGAAACACATAAAAGTGGACAAACAATATGGCTTAAAAAAGTACACAATTCACACTTTACATTACTGACACTGAACAAAGCGGTAATGGCTGTCTTTTAAAGAAAACATCAATTTCTATCACCCAATCCCTGGACATAGGTTTCATCGTTTCAGAACTCATTAGAAGGGAATGTAAAACATGCACAGCAACTTCCTTACCCCTCTGTCCAGCGGCAGCAATGTAAAGTGTGAACTCTGTTAGGGTTTTCATTGTGAAAGCTATTTTGTGTTTTTTCCTTTTATATCTTTCTATCCATCTTACCTGTATTATCTTTCATATATAACAAAATATATCTCCAAAAGTTAAAAAAGTATTTGCTCAAAGACTAAATTAATATTGTAGGTCTAATTCAAATGAGTGAAAGCTGCCTTAATTGAAACTTAAAAATAAAAATAAAATTTTGTTTTACCCTTGACCTTTCTTACATTTACCAAGTTTTGCTTCTTAAGTTAGTTTGGTTCCTCCTTAATAGTTTTATTGAAAGTGTTTTATGTTTTTTAATTTTCATTTTAGGAAAGCCAAGCAAATCATAATTAATAACGAATCTATGTTGCCATATGACTACTTGATTCTCTTTGGAGGTGAAACTTTTCAGAACGTTGACACATCCTACACGGGGGACACAATGCTGACTCCTCGAGAGAGGTATTTACAGTTGAATTATTTCTATTTTCATCATTTATCACTTTCTAACTGGATGATTTAATACCACTTGTCGATTATTTGCTGGCAGGAAGCCGGTCGCTACAGCAGAAAGTCCTCACAATGTGTTCTATATCAACTGTGAGTCTGACGCCTTTCATGCGTTGTTGGCAGTGAAGAGCATTATGAGACGTCAAAGAATATGTAAGTAAGAACATTCTCAACAACAAAACATATTGACAAGAGAAACCCAATCATGCATAGAGTAGCTTTGATAATATTTTTTAAGAACATGATGATTTTGTAATAATGAAGAATATCAACTTACTTTTTAGAATTCAATATAAAATATTTGATGTGATAAAATATATGAGAAAGAACTAAAGTGAAATTATATAATTTGTACTATATTAAGTTTATATAAATTAATAAGGATGGTTAATTTGATCAATACATATATGATATTTGATATCAGAACATAATTATAAATTACAATTTAATTCATTCTGTAAATAAATTGATTAAAATAGAAGTTATTATTTACACACATATGATTAAAAATATATCAGGACATAATAAATTAACATATTAAAATGTGAGTCAAGGTTACAACATGTTAAAAGTAAAATTATAACAAAAACATAAACAATTTAACATAATTAAACTCTAAGATAATTGTTTTTGAATGACTAGAGTATAATGTTTGAATTTGATGTACTTAATGTGAATTATATAGAAAATTTTTAAAAAATTTGAAGAAAGGTGAAATGTTGAATATATCACAGTTTATTGAATTCTATTATCTTATCTGAAATTCCCTTGCTCCTTTTATAGGCATCGTAGAGATGACCTTATTGTTCTACATGTTTCGGCACATCTATGGCGCCATCATCAGGACTAAATCAAAGAAAATAAATATTAGTTTAGGACAAGTAACTAGGTGTTAGCCAAGTAAGAGAATAAAGAGAAAAAATGAAAAAGTGTTAGGAAGTGACTATATAGTTAACCAGATGAAGAAGAAATATCATATTTACCATTTGACAGTGCCTGTTTGAGTTGCTCCAGTAAATACTAGAATCAAACTAGTTAAAATAAGGACGGTTGTGTAAAATGAAAACAAAGGTTATGAAGTCTAGAACATATGGAAAGTCATAGATGATAAAAACTGCAAGGAGGATGATTAAAAGTGAGAGTTGAGGTTGTAGATAGATAGATGTGGTGAGATAATTCCCAACCTCTATTACTACTACTATTGAAGTGTGTGTAAATATGTGTCAGTGTTGTTACTTTTATTTGTGCTCTACCATTTTCCTAATATTCTATCATTTTATTTATCACTAAATGTTTTTGCTCAATGCACTTTTTTCATATATAATATCCTACTAGTGTTGTTACAGATTTGTACAAACATTTGGTGCTCAATTTGAAGAATTTTGATTGCCCAACAAACGATTTGTTCACCTTTTTTCAGAAAATATTCAGATATTAAGGTCCAGTCTTACAATGTAACGTTATTTTATTAGTTAGGGCTTAACCTAAGGCTCAGTGATAAAAACCACTACTTTTTATTTTACAATGTCCAGGTAAAATTGCTCGTAAAGTTAACATGAGGTCTACCAGTTATCCAGTCCAGTTATCAAACAGTGGTAAACACTCCATCATATTGTTTCCAAGGCATTTGCTATTATTAAAGTAAGGTTACATTTATTTATCTTATGAAATAGATGATTTATTGTTTGATTATGATGAATTTGAAGATGAGTTACATGTTCTAAGGAACCCAAGATTTCAAAGACCGAAGAGATACTTGGAACGAAAGAATTTCATAGAATTTATAATGAAGTCAGAATGAAATTCTTGTGTTAATAAATAATACATAAATGTAGATCAAGATTTAAAGAGTATTTCTCATTAATGATTAAGACTTAGTTATAATAAAAAAATTCAAAATCTTAGTAATATGAACATTATAAATTCTAAAGAATTCATTTTCACAAATATATATTTTTTTCCTTTCAAAATGATCATAGGGTGCAGCCATATTTATGGGTGACTTATTTTCTGGTCGATACATTAAATAATATCTATTTTGCTCTTTGTATTTAATAATATTTGAATTATAAACAATGTAAATATTTCATACCTTATTTTGTTGGCCTGTAAAAGGTATAGTTTTTAAGGGTACCAATCCAAAATACATAAATTATTTTAAAAATTGAAGTCTAATTTTTGTGCAATAAGTTAAATTTTGTGATCTATCCAGGTGTTATAAAAACCACTTTTAGGGCAACATTTTTTTATTTGAGAATTTTTAAACTGAAATTAAAGTATTTTTATGACAAAAAATCAAATATTTACTTACCATAATATAGAGTATTTATTAATCACACATACATGTGTGTTCATGCATTCTTTGACAGAGATAAATCACTCCATCACAAAACAGGCAATTTAGTTATAGTTTATTTACAAACAGAGAGTATTTAAAGTTGCCATCCACACACGACAAACTGAAACCTTCTTCCAATAATCCTTCACTTCCCTATGAACACATTAACCTAAACCAACAACTAGTATTACAACTTTTAGAAGGTTTCTTAGTAATTAATCTCTCTATTTATTTCATTCTTATGCAATTCAAAGACTTGTTAACTTTTCAAACTGTTGTTTTGTTTAAATCATATTTCAAAGTTTGTGGCATGTTTAAGAATTACTCAAGTATCTCCCATCAGCGACTTGTTCATTATGTAGGGAGATGTAATGTGATGTTTCAATTGGTCTATTCTTGTTCTCTGTTGATATTGTGTTTCAGACAACATCATAGTGTACGGACACAATATTGAGTCTTATTGCTGTATTAATGTTCTACTTGAGTTTGGTGTGAAGGGCCCAGCAATAACATATATAGACCCCATAACACAATCAGGCTTCATCGACCCCTACTGTCAGGACAAAAAGGTGAGTGTGACACAAAAGGAGGTATTAGATTAACCAGCGGTACTAAAGGTCACTATGTTCCTCAAGTTGACAGTAGAGTCAAATTTAGTAATTTGACCTTTATTTGGTCCTTTATCAACAAACACAAACACAAATACAAAAGATAGCACTGGCATTTTGAGATAGAATCAGTTTAGCCTCATATGGTCCACTTTTGCATCAGTGTACGTCTCGATGTTTACACATGTATCACAGTATGTATGGGTAAAAAGGGCACACTGATGTTCCTTATAAGATATTTAGATATGGTAGCACTACTAGAGCACTGTTTGTTAGCTGAAAGAGTAACAATCTGCTATTGTTTTACAGTGGCGGCTCGTGACTTTTTTTCATGGGAGGGCACAAAATTGAAAATAAATAATAATTAATAAAAATATAAACTCACCTCTTATTTACTATATTTTGTAATGGAAGTCCATCCTCCTTTCCTTGATATTTGAGAATACCTCAATAACTTTGTTGTCGAAATCAGAAATTGAATTAATAAATTTCTTTTCGACTGATAGAACTGCTAGAGCATTTAGTCTGTTTTCCGTCATTGTACTCCTCAAGAAAGTCTTAATCCGTTTTAAGGTAGAAAAACACCTTTCACATTCACTTGTGGACATTGGTGTAGTACAAATAATGTCCAATAGTTTGAAACTTTCAGATAAAATCTCACACAGGTTATTTTGTGAAATAAACACTAATAAAGATAGCACACCCTCAACTTCGCACATATCATCACGACTGTAAATTACATTCAATTCACTCTTTAATTTTATAGCGTTTAACATGGAATAGGATGCAACAGTTTCGTTAAACACATTTTGAGGAAAAGATTTTTGATAGTTTTAAAAAAAAAAATGAATTGAATAATTTTGCTGCACTTAGGTGACTTTTAAAATCAAATATATCCTTAATTTGGGTTAGAATAGTGTCACAAACTTCTTTTGCAGCAGTATTTCTACTATCTCCGCCGGTGGATGAAGTTTTCTTTCTTTTTTCTTCGGGTTCTTCAACCTCGTCGGTACCATTTCTAATTTTTTTAATTTGTATCTCAAATTGTTCTATAGCTTTCTCCAAATATAAGCTATCAATGCCACGTACTTGAGTTTGATTAAAAAAATATCCACGTGTGGCATTATTAAATGAAATTGTTTCAGCCAATACATGAATTCTGAACTATTTAAATGGTTCAGTAGGCCACTTGCTTCATTTAGGGTTTTCGAATCTACTTCATCAGAGTCTATGATTTTTTCTAAGCATTCTTTAAATGAGTCTTTGTAGTCAAATAAAGTATTGACTGTTCTGCTTTTAAAATTCCAGCGAGTTGGAACCGCTCGTGGTAACCTTTTCTTAACAATTTCGTCAAGGAACGCTGTTCTTTTAGGTGAACGGGAAAAAAATGAAGAGAACGCTTGTAAATTAGCGAAAAAGATCTTCACTTTTTTGTTACATTGCGCTGCTCGTTCCATAATTAGGTTAAATTGATGTGCATAGCAATGTACAAAATAGCCATTTGGATATATTTGTTTTATTAATGATTGAACACCATTATTTTTTCCACTCATAACGGCTGCACCATCATAACTTTGTGCAATTAATTTGTGTGATGGAATATTTAATTTAGTTTGAAGTTCTTCTAGTATGACTTTGGATAAAATTTGTGCTGTATATCCAGATGGTTTAATAAAAGACCAAAATCGTTCACAAATTTGCCCATCAAAAACGTATCTAATTATAATTACCATTTGTTGTTGATTGGAAAAATCAGTAGTTTCATCAGCTTCGACTGCAATAAAATTTGCTGAATTTATCTGGGTCTTTACTTCAGTTTGATAAACTTGAAACATTGAATCCAAAAGTTCATTTTGGATGGTTTTGGAGGTACCTTTAAATACATTTGATTCTTTCAAATGCAATGCAAGAGCAGAATCTAGCTCGGTTGCAAAATCAATTAAACCTAAGTAAATACCACGATTATCAGAAGTAACCCTCTCATCATGACCACGTAAAGCTAATTCAAAAGCCCCACAGAATTTAATACACATTATTAAGCGACGTAAAATGTATCTGTTGTTGTCAACGTTTTCATTGTGATTTTGTTTTTGTTGAACATACGCACTACTTAATTGCTCCCGAATATCTATTTTTCCCAACACATTGTAGTCCACTGCTGCATTTAAATGATTTAATGATAGCTCATGCTTCTTAGCTCTTTCTGATAAATGTTTTAAATCAGAAAAAACCCCTTTAATCCATGTAGAAGATTCTTCCTTTGAAAGCAAACAAAAGAAACAAAATAATTTGTTGGTCACTTCACACCCGCACATCCACTTATATTTATCATAAATGTTTTTATTAAAATGTCTATGATAGGTACGTGATTTATTCGAGGAAGAACAGTCTATATTTAAAACTGGCATCGGCCTGCCTTTATTCTTAATTAAAAGCTTTTCATCAAAACTAATGTTATTATGAATAATGTACTGCACAGAATTAATTTCGGAATTCATTTTTTAAACACTTGAACCGTTGAACGAAGAACTATAATAAATTAATCAACAGTTATAAACATTCGCGCGCGATTGACTAGTGACAAAATACGTTGGTTAACTGTTCTTCAGTGATGGACTGAAATGTGAAGCTTGACCTTGAACGGACTGACAAGTATTCGGCTACTTTACAATAGATGGGGATGCGAGCAGCAAGAGAAAAAATGTGTCCTTTCTACGGCCGGTATTACACTATCCTATTTTTCTTCGATCAAAGACATAACACATTTCTTTGATCAAATATAATTTATGATAAAATATTTGATGCCATCTTTGATAAAAGATGTGTTATCACACATCACATTTCTTTCAAAGTTTCTACAATTACAGTATTGTGTTAATTCTAAAATGAGCTCAAATGGTTTAATTTTATGTGCAGTGGCTGTGAGTGAGAATGTGATAATTTCTTTGCTGTTAAAGTGAAAAGAAAACCTGCGAAACATAAAAAAGAATTAATAAAAAATAAGCATTTACGTCCATCACCCACACACCCGCTTAATCAATTTGTACAAAAATATTATCCAATCTTCCCTCTCTTTTCTCTTAGTAATTTTTAAGCATTTAAACAAATTACAAAGCTATCCATTGAGAAAGCTACCCCAAATTTTTCTAAATCATTAAAGTGATTATGTTGTTAGTCTATTTTTTTAATTCTTAATATTGAATTTTATATTTAGGTGCTATTTTTTTATTTATAAATAATTATTAAATATTTCATTTGAACTATTACATTTTTAAACACTAAAAATACATTTTGTTGAAAAGTGCCCCTAGGATATTTGCGCCCTAAATTCATTTTTATTATTAACTGTCTCGCGCCCAGGTTAATCTTTCAGTTGCCATTTTCTTTGATAAAAGCCTAAAGTATGTTCTATAGCGTAAATCTTTGAACAAATATTTCCTTTGATAAAAGATATTGGACGATTTGTTAAAGTTACATAACATTTCTTTAACAAAGAAATGTGACCGTGTAATACCGCTCTCCCAGCGAGCCCTTGCCCTTCAGTGACGTGCATCTCCTACTCAAGACAAGACACCTCTATCTCCAAGCTTCTACTCGCAAGGGAACACTCAAATATTGCCCCACTTGAGAGTTGCGCAGAGCTGTTCTGAGCATCCCGTCCCTTCCCTCGCTTTCCTCTTGTCCATCATGACTTGGGGAACATTCACTACTTTGCCCCGATCGGGAAGATAGTTGCTTCGTTTGATGGTTTTCACTCAGCAATTTTAAATGTCATAATTATTTTAAGAAAAACTAGAAAAAAGGTTTATTTAATTCTAATATTTCCCTTGTTTATATAGCTTAAATATTATTATTATAGCTTATAATTATTTGTATGAATAACTTGGTGTTTTGGTGGGAGGGCACGTTCCCTTGTGCCCTTTAGGACGAGCCGCCACTGTTTTTTTATGTCCGGGAGCCCATGGGCGGATCCAGATCATTTTCATAAGGGGGGATCATAATTATAAATAACATAGCTACTTACAATGTTAGATTTCTGTTTAAAGTCATTTAATAATTTCTCATTCATATTTGATCTTATGCATGTTTTGAATCGTGATCCAATTTTATAAAATCAGATAGTTTTTATATACTATTTTGAAAAATTGTTCACTTTGGAAGCTATGGGTAGTCTTTGCCTTGATTTTTTTTTAAATTAGATACTTTCATAAATAATAATCCACCATTTAAAGTGTTCCTCACCTAGACATTTTTGAAATATGGATGCCCCTCGAAGCTCTTGATAGTGATCATCAACTTAGTTTTTTAGGATAGTTAGCTAGCTCTGAAAGATAATCTTTGAAGTGGTATTCCACTGAGAAAATTTTTGAAAATTGAATTATTTCAGAAACTAGGCTATTTGGGGTGTCTTCGCCTGAAAATTCTTCAAAATGAAATGCATCTAGAAGCTCTTTGGAGTTGTTCTCCCCTGACTTTTTCTGCCAGGTAGATGCCTCTAGTCTAGTAGTTATTTAAAGCGGTCTTCTCTGGCATATTTTTGACAATAGAATTAATATAGAAGTCATTTGGAGTTTGATTTAAGCCCATATTTCAGCTTCCTATTTGATAATATCAGAGGATTTGAAATATATCTGGGGGAGGTGGAAAATTTATTCCAGGGAGGGGCAAATTATTTCCAGGGTGGCAGAGCCCCCCACAATTCCACCGCTTTTCTGTCCACACATACTCTATATTCGGTATTCTTGGATGAACTGCTCTCAGGTGATTATTAGTCTTCTTTGATGTCTGGTAGTCTACCGTTTTTATGCGGGACAATGTTCACCACTTGGTATGCACGACAAATATTAGTACATGAAAACGAATATTTTCTCCACACTTACATGAGTCATATCGAAAATTGAATAAACGTAGACGGATAACGCACGTGTGGATCCGGCTTAAGAGGTTTCTGCGCGTTAAAAGACAAAAATTGTATAATTTATATGTGTTGTATTTTCTTTCTAAAATTTGAACTTTCATTTTGTTTTTTGTATTAATTTTCTAACTTTCACAGGGGGTCAACTGACCCTATTGACACCCCCCTCTCCCTGAATCCGCACCTGCCAGGGCCTTGTTAATACTGGTACATAATCTACTATTATATGATGTCTCGGGGCCTGGTTACGAGTGGTACATAATCTACTATTATTTGATGTCCCGGGGCCTGGTTACACGAGTAGGATATGACTTGTACTAACTGGTTTAACTCATGCATATGCGGACAAAATGATCGACAGCCAACTGGTTAACCCAAAGAGACCAACTTAGAAAATTGATGCCTTACTAATCATGATTTTAATCCACAAAATTAGCGGATAACCTGAACAGCTAGTAAGACGCAGTGCTAAAAAAAATCCACTAAATTTGTATTTTTTTTAATTAGATTCTCACTCCCCGTTTGAGCTATATGCAGAATAAGGAATGTGAATGATGCAATGGACCATGTGACCACAAATGTGGATATTTATTAGAGTTATAAATTTTATAAAAAAATAATATTTCATAGACTTTACTTGTTATTTTCCGTTTACGATTTTGTTGTCGAACACGTTTTCAATGTATTAACTTGACGGTCAATTAGTTAATTGAATCCATCTCGACTTTTATACATGAGTAGGACCTCTCGTGTCAAACAGTTTTATATCTTATCACATGGTCCTAAACCAGTTGGCTGTCGATCACTTTGCCTTCTTATGCATAAGCTTGTCAACCATTTGGTTCTAGTCTTGTAGGCCACTTGACCTACGTGGCATTTGAACATTTTTACAGCTTTTTGGCCGGTTTGTAAGATGCCAATCATGAGCTCTGTTAACTATTATAATAATAACAACAAAAAGTTATACCTTTTTTGTTACTACAAATAAATAACTCTAAAACCTGCTCCGGTGCTAGCATGATCTCTAAGGCGTCAGTCTCGTCGTAGACTTGACTGTTAAAGACAGGGAGATCGGGGTTAGATCTCGGTCAGGTGTACAGAGGGTAGTTTTATTATAAATTGTTTCCCACTCTCTCTATACAAATGCGAGTGCACTTCCTCTCCATTCAGCTTTCTTAATCCCTAACTAACTAGCGTAATTAGTACATGTTAGTATACTGCAAACGGATAGTAAGACTTGGTGCTAAAAGAATAATAAAAGAACCCTTAAACTTTCACCACTCAAATTAGTTCATTAAATTGCCTAGTAATAAATTTTTTTTCTTCTAAGAACACATTTTGTAAATATAGGCCTTAAAGTACAATAAATACTTTGTGACACGTGTAATAAGTTCATTATTTTAAATTATTAATATTCTATGAATCTTAGTAGCCAGGATTCAAAAATGTCAAACTGTAGCTTAGGCCCAGTCATTAGGGTATCACTAAGTGCGAGTCCAGATGTAGATTTAAAGCTAGGATTGAATACAACTCTTAACTTAACAATGATGGGGAACGTAATATGATGGTACACAAACATTGATGTTAGGAACCAATAGCATGTGACCTTGGTCCAAGTACTCTTGCATAGAATCACAATATTCTTTGTTAAAATTAGGGTTTGATTGTAGTCTTTTTTCAAGAAGTTCATGTCTCCTTATTGCGCCAGAGCGAGTATCTCCTAAAGAAAGAGGATCTTGTTGAAAAGGCAGTGTCACTGAATAGCGACCAGTATCATCTCTTGACTCGAAACTGGTTTCTTATGCATTTCCTCTAAGGACCAAAATCTTTGTATCACTTGATCTAACACACAAAAGGTGTGAGGCTGCAAGTTGTGTGTAATGGTTGTCCGACCCATAAGAAGCTCCCCAAAGCAACAGGTGTGTCAGGATGACCAACAATGTAGGGAGACAACTCGGCTCACACTAGTCCTTCGATTGCTCCTGGTATTTGATGAGACTATCTGCTAGAGTCACTCTTTTCAAGTGTGATCAATTATCTGAAGATAAGGGCTCGTAGTTGGTCGACCATGTTAATAGACATTTACTTAATCCTCATTAAATAATGCAACTTCTTTGTTCTTGTTGTATAGTTTTTGAGTAAATCATGGTTAATGTGGACACTGATTTTATGCGTTCAAATGAAATTATCTCAAATACTAATAGAGTTAACAAAAAATATGTGACTACAAAATATATTTGTCATTAATTTTAAAGATCTTATAAAAATATTCATCCCTGTAGCATAAATAGGTGAGAAGTTATGAATTTATATGTGGCAACTACATAATAGTGTGGCAGCCAAATTGATGACATCATCACGCAGCCCTCCACCACTGGAATCTTTTAAGGCTCGCTTTTCTGAGACACTTGTATCATATATAAGCAAAACATATTCACAAAGCTTTTGCACTGGGTGGGTTGAATGAAACCTTCTGGCTCTGGGACTACTGAGTTTTAGTTACATTTTTAATACTCGGCTACTGCGAGTCACATAACTTATGTGTTGTAGTTGATTTAATTCTCAAACTTTTAAAAACTAATTTATTTAACTTATTCATGTTTAATACTTACTTATTTTTAATACTTACTCATTTTAATTTATGATTTAAATTGTAATTTTAATGACACTTAATTAAACTCATTTAAGAACCATCTGTGGATTTACCTCTTAGAGGACAGCACCTTCTTTAACTCTTTCCTAAAGAATTTTCAGATTGAATTTATTTTTAATTCAACAAAATCAATGTTTCCACCCTCGTATACTGTTCTCACTAAATCAACCATTTTCTGATAAGCCTTTACCTTTTTAAAGTTATTACTATACTCTTTATTTTTCACTTTCCACAAAACCTCAACCGATTTGTACAGATTGATAAAGTTCGCCATGAATTCAACAGAGTTTAATTTAGGATTGGAAGTCATGATAAAATGAATAGCAACGCCCAGCACACAAAGAAATAAAGAGAGGACCGCTAAAAGTGTGGGCTCAGTCATTCCGGGCTTGACGTTACTCGCACAAGATCAGTTTTGGAATGAACAGTCCAACTGACAAGCAGGGTATGACCGTGTTTGTGGACCTTAAGGCACCAAAAAAATCGGCATGGGCAATGATATCGTCGTATGCTGTTGTATTTTACACCAAGAAAGCCTTTGTCCAAAAACCATTAATGTGGAGCACGTGATGAAAGTAGTAGTTAAAGTAATAAATGTTCTTTGTTCCAGAAGACTCACTCATCATCATTTCCGAGAATTCTTGTCAGAATTAGACTCAATATGCCGATATTGTTTATTTTACTCAAGTTCGTTGGCTTACTACTGGAAAACTGCTTAAAAGAGGCTATGAGCTGACTCAAGAGATACTTCTCTTTTAAAAAAGTTGTAGTGAGGATTTGGACTTTGGGAGCACCGATTGGATGTGTGATTTATCCTTTTTAGTTGACATGACCCAACATCTTAACGAGCTAAATATAAAGCTTCAAGGAAAAAAAATAGGATCCATAACTTGTTTTACTTAATAAAGTGATAACTGATAAGTGATAAAGTGATATTAAGACAATCACAACTGAAATCTGGGCAAATGGTGAATTCTCCAACAGTTAAATGTTTTGCTGAAAGTTCTGGAGAAGCACCCATTATCTTCACTAAATATACTTCACTTGTAGAGAATCTTCAAAATCAGTTTAAACATTGGTTGCAAGAAAATTTGATAAATCGTTTGACTTGTTTGCTCTACCGTTCCCAACTGATGTTGAGACGGTGTCCATCGATTTCCAGATGGAGTTAATTGATATGCACTGTGACTTTGAATTGAATACAACATTTTTCAGAAGTTTCTTTAATGGATTTTTTTCAAAAAATACTTGCCTATGGACATGAAAGTATTGAATAATCATGCTCTAAAAACGGCAATATTATACGGAACCGCCTACTTATGTGAACAGTCAATATTCTCTGATGAAATAGATCAAATCAAGAGGTCGTTCCCGTCTGACTGATGAACATTTGTAGGGAAACTTGTGAATCGCTGTTTCTAACATCGAACCAGATATTGACAGACTAATAAAAAACAATGCCAAGTCTCTCACTTAAATATTATTGGTGGCCTATTTTATATTTTTTTCTATTGTAAATATGTGCATTCTTTTAAAAAAAATTATACTCTTAGTTCAATTGTGTGTTTGTTTTTTAAAAGTGTTTCTTTACAACTTAAAATTTTTATTTTGGAATCTAATATCTAAATTCTAACCTGTAATTTTAATATCACTCATAAGAGCGCTTTTCAAAAATAATTTTCTCACTATAACTTATAAGCTTGTAATGGGCTAACCAATTTAGCCCTGTATTGTCCAAAATTGTTGCGTTTAATCCCCGGACTTGGATGCATATATTATACCCTAATATAAATGCAAGTGTATTCGTGTATAAATCTCCATGTGTTACGTACCACGTCTCGGATACTGCATTGAATAAGACCGGCGCCATCAGAAGTCTTACCCTCCCTTGCCGTTCTCACATCACTGCACTTGACCGGTCCGAGCCTCAACAACAACTGAGTGCAACGCATGGACGGCTAGTCCGTTGGAGCCTCGTTTAATTGGGCCTACGTGACCAATACCAAGTAATGGGATTGCTCCCCCCTTCTTTCTTTCCCAGGATGCTTTGCGTTCAACCATTATAAAACTCCTGGGCTCGCTAAGCAAAAATACGATTACAATTATTCATCACCTTCAGGATAGTCGACACTCTCCGAAGTCACTTCAACTCAACCGCTACCAGTAATCACGATGATGACGGCGAGGGACTGACCGGACCGGCGAAAGTAATATCAAGTTTGATTAATCATTCAAGTTGGTGGGGAGTAGGCGGCTATATGGCCAGGCTGGAGTCTTAGGTTTTTGTATAAGTTGTCAAGAGGATTAGCTTCTCACACTATTAATGTTCTTTGTTGTTTAGGTTAGCTTTCTACGACTTAATTCACTAGACGTGAAGTCATTTAGTATTTCACATGTTTTCTGTTTGGTCCTTAAGACCAGCAGTTTAAATAGGGATGATTCCCATACCTTAGCCCGCATAAATATGTTATAGTCAGTGAGGCAGTTAGTCGAGAAAGGGGCTGTTCAGGTTGTTCGGGGTCTAATGGTAATACCTAGTTAGGTATATTTAATTTGTGTTGTTCACCAGTTTCGGTGCTCAACTTGTGGATCGTTTCTGCCCATCTGGCATGGCTCAACTTGTGTATCCCTTCTGCCCATATGGCTTAGCCCAATTGGTCACATGCCAGCTCATGACAAAGTAAGGCGAGAACATTGAATTGAAACTTGCCCTGTACTATTAAAATTGTTGTATATTTTTGGCCGATACATCAATGTATGAAGCCGAAAAGCCAACAGATTGGGACTTACATAACTTAACTTGTCTGTCAATTTAGTGGGCGCTTCATGCCATACTCACGCTTAGAGAGTATCTATTATTTAACAGTCTGTATGACTAATTAACTTGGAACAGTCAAAGGACTGTTTTAGTGTATATTGGTTTGTGTTCTGAAGATGTTCTCTGTACCTATCTTGCCTTTTGTTACATTAAACTGATTTGTTAAAGTGCACTCATATCTTTTCCTTTCAAGTGTCTCCTGTCATGTTTATTTACCTTGTTAGCAATCACTGTCTCCAGTATTTACCAGAGCAGCGGTCCAAGCTTATTTGTTAAATTTGGAAAAGTTAGATGTGTGTTTGGCAAGTGAGGGAGGGGGGGGGATGACCAACATTGATTAGTTAAAGTAAAAGTGGCCCTCGGCTGTTGAAAGGTTGTGCACCCCTTCTCTAGACAATGTATCAGCAATATACATTTCTTTACCTGGAAGGTATGATATGATTATGTTATATTTAACATTAACCGCTGTAACTTAGGTGACACTTTATCCATCCCTTATTTAGGAACTTCTCCAAATGACTGTGATCAAACTTATCATGGACTAGATTTCCATAAGTTTGATTACTAAATTTTCCCAAAGATACGACCACTGCCAAAAGTTCCTCTTTTATTTATGAGTATCTTTGTTCTGATTCTGTGAGGGCCTTGGATGTCCAGCATGCAACAATACAGAGCCAATACCACCTTTATAGCTATCAGTTCCAGAATGTCTCGTAAAAAACTTATTTTGTTTCATTTTTATGGGATCACAAATTATATGCTAAGTAACACCATTTCGATTGGTAGTCCATTCCTTCACTTTTAAAATTTGAACGTTTTATCGGATTATAATAGTTGGGAATCAGTTTGTTCCGGATCGAATCTTAATAAAATTTGTCTTCAAGCGGTTTTAGATTGCTTGGTAAAAATATTTGATCCATTTATAAAATCTAAATAAATGGAACAATACACCTCACAGACTGTCTCACTCTTTTATCTTGAAATAAATGAATTTAATAAAAACACCTAAGATTTGTGAAACTAATAATATACATTGTTTTATAAACACTCTACCAAAGAGCATAAATTAAATAATTTACTGGGTTACAGAAACATTGTGAAAGAAGAACATCTCTGTCCACCAAAGAACATAACAATCAATTTAAATTTCAAAGAACTCCATAAATATGTGTGTGTGTGTTTGTTTAAACCTCAGAAACTATCGGTTTGGTAAGAATATGTTACCCTCTTCAGTGGCTGAACAGTCTAAGGCATCAGTCTCATGTTATACTGGTCTGCTGATGGTGAGGAGATAAGGGTTTGAATCCTGGTCAGGTCTACTGAGGGTAAATTGTTTCACACCCTCCTCCCACAGAAATGCGGTTAGATTACCTCTAAAATTATTTTAATGGATCATGTTTTGCCACTTGACTCTCCCCTCCCGATGCCACACCTGTAACTTGTGAGGACAAAGAAACAGTTTGGACCATAAGTTGCAAACCACAACATTCTCAGAACCATCATAATGTCGGGAGGGGGGGATATAGACAGTAAGTCACTCAAATTAAAGTTTAATATGAAGTTATTTTCTTTAATCTAATTGGTAAGTGATCAAGCCGACATTATAAACAATAAATATCTTTAAACAATATAGTCAAGTGACAAAGGAACTTGAATCAACTACATGGTTCCAATCTAACAACTAATAACAACAATGGATTAATTCCAAAACTGACGATAATATGAACTTGTATTAAACACAAATAATTCACATAAAGTGTAGGTGCTCTACTAGTTTACAATTAGCTTACACACAGCTGATACACATAAATACAGGGTTCCAACGGTCTGGAAAGCTAGGGGGGAAAATAACAGTCAGGGAAGCTTAAAAAAATGTCAGGGAAATGACAATTCATATCACACTTCAGTTTCATCGGAAATTGTAAAGCCGCAGAAGGAAGGTGTTGCCAATTAGTGAAAGTAGTGTAGTGGCTCTAAGAAACCCTAACACTTTTGTTAAAAAGATAATATAAGTAAGGCGGAAGTCATTTGAGCTTTGCAAGTTGTTGACAATAAAATGTATTTCGATTCGTGCAATCATTTAAGTATAATTTTTCAGTTGATGTTTCCCAAGTGTTCCATTGCCAGTACCTTTACTCTTGGTGGAGACAGGCTGCATATTTCATTGTGTATGGCTTGGCTCCATTCTTCCATAACAATTTACTGGACTAACTAAAATCATGTAACAACTTTGTAATTTATTTTGTCGAGGCATCGAATAAAGTTATTCAAAGAGGGCAAATGGACATTGTAATCAGATTCTGGGACAAGGAAAATCATAAAGTCGTCAATCGTTACTTAAACAGTGTTTTTTTCGATAGAAGCATCGCTGAAGAATTACTGAAGCATTTTTTGGATGGTATTTCTCCTCTTCCAGTCTCTAAGTTTATACAATTGTCAATGGATGGTCCAAATGTCAATTTAAAGTTTATAACACTTCTTCAGGAACACATCAAATCTGTCACAGAACAGGATTGGAATCTGTTGATTAAGATATAAGTAGCTTATTGTGTCACACATACTACCTGTTCATTGACTCTCCAGCTCGTCGAGCATTGTTTACCCAGTTGAAGTTCTGTGCTGTGCGGTTGTTAGAGAATACAAATTTGATTTCAAAGGGCATTAAAAATTTGGGACCACGTTGTTAAGTTTATCAACAAAACAAAGCTTCTTAAAACAAAATCTGTAGACACACTTAAAAGAGCAGCCTGTGATCCATTCCTGAAGTGTAAACCAGCTTTCTGCAAAACATGCATATGAATGTCAGCCTTTCCTTTTTGATAAGGTTTGATCTATTTTTATTATTTTCCATCATTTTCTCTGAACTAACGTCTGTTTTCTTATCTTTCCATGAGAGGTGAGGCAAGGTCGGCTGTAGGGCAGGAGGATGCCGAAATAAATGTAATCAAATTAATATTTCCACATGAATAGTACCATAAAATTATAATGGAAATTTTGTGAGAAGTTGGTCAGGGAAATTGGGAAAATAGTCAGGGAAAAGTCAGGGAGAATTTTTTTACAAATACTTTTAGAACCCTGAAATATAACATAGACTCTTCTCTGTGGCAATTTGGAAACAAGGACTTGAATAGGCGTGTTCCAACCATTCTAATAAGTTATATATAATACATAGCCTAACAAAGGCCGAGAGGCAAAGTAAATACAAAGTCTCAGCATTGCATTAATAGCGCAACAGGCAACATCTTGAAAGTCCCCCTATACAATAGTGATCTAAATAAAGACAGAGCTATTTTCCTAAAAATCAAATTGAGTTGACACTATCCTAAACTCTATGAAGAATAAACCTCTACACTAGTGCTATTGCACTTAGAAGCTCTGTTAGAATACTGACCTCACCAGAAGCGAAATGAGTTTACATAGATCTAGTAAACAACAAATCATACTGAATCAATAACTTCCAAAGTTAAGAATTGACATTAAAAGGTTATTATGCAAAATATTACAATATTCAAGTTTCCGGTAAGGTATTAACACGTTGAAAGTATACATGAAACATGAGGAATTACACAATTACACAATTACAAGTGAGTAAGTGAAGCATAGATGATTTCCTGGTCAAAATCATTAAGTTATATTAATTATAATCACTGAAGTGGTGACTAATAAATGTAATATCTGGCCCACGTTTGGAAATGTTACAAATATAGATTGTTACCATGTTGATATATCTCTCAATCTCGTCGGTGAGACCATCAATACTGTCCCTGACATGACCAAAGGTTAATGTCACAGGTCACACTCTAAGAGTAGGCTGTGGCCTTAGCTTCAGAATATGGCGAACAGGGAGGGGAAATGAAGGAGAAGTCATATTACCGCTTCCTTATTGGGTGGAAGAAGAAAATCATGTGATGGCTCGACCTCTTGGTTTGAACAGCAGTAAGAAGTGGGTTGTGATTTGAATGGGCCGTTTCCTCCGCATATCACACCATCGAGCTATTGTAGAGTTATTAGAGTTTCAGTAAGTTTCTAACATGCAAACAAAATGTTATTCCCCCAAGCTGAGATCAAGGTAAGTAGATATATATTGTCCGTACAGGGGAAAGATATTTAGAGAATGTGAAGCTATGCATAAACTCTTCTTAAAGCCTTTTATCTCACCACACAAGTGAACTAAATAAATACATTATCAAGTTTAGACCATATTTAGTTCTGAGCAAGTAAATAGTGTTTGGGAAGTGTAATGTGAAACAGAAAGAGAGTGCTCACAGGCAATATGGCAATGTAGCAAGGAACAAACTCTGAAGAAACGCAAGTAGTTTTACAATAATGGATGGGGGAGTGATTATATATTTGTTTATTACAAAAAAGTTGAATTGAATGCACTAAGTTTAGTTATAACGTAACTCTCTTCGGTGGCCGCATTGTTTAAGGCGTCTCTCTCACAATAGCCTAGCCTATGACGTGGAGATTATGGTTTGAATCCTGGCTAGGTGTATTGAGGGTGGTTTTTCCTACTTGGTGTTCCATTCCCTCCGTGTAAATGTGGGTACACTTCCTCTAAATTCAACCTTCCACATCCCTAAAACCCCAAACAAGAGGTAAGCCGCAGTGTTAAAACAATTACAACTTTGACATTTTGTCACTGTTTTGTTTGAGCCAAGATAACAAATGATTATATTACTGCCATAAACAATCCAAAAGGACAGATGGGTAACGTGCAAGAAATAAACATTTTCATTGAATATGTTGATTGTAAGTTATTAAAATGTGACCGGTCTATTTTGTTTTATATAGGTTAATGATGCGATTGTGGCCTATCTTTGTGAAAAGGAAGTGATGATCTATTCAGACTACTGTTTTGTTGGTTGGACAATGAATCCAAACCAATCAAACGTTTGTTCTGCAAAATTTCAAACCAGAACCAAGTATATTGATATCCAGTGTGATGCTCTGTTCTTCTATGGGAATAAAGATGTTAGCTTACAGACTTTCTCTGGTAAGAATACATTTCATAGTACCTCATATGTCAACAAATTGACCCTCACTGGGCCATATTTAAAGTCTAAACAAAGAATTTGACCAGGATGTTTAGAGAACTCTAACTAGAGCAGTGTTCCTCAAACTTTTTAAGTCCACGATACACTTAATAAGCCTTATGTTTTTGCAGTACATTGTTTTGTTTTAGGTATGTGCCGCGATAGCAGAAAATGATTACGCGCCCAGTCCAACAGTTGTACAGTAAATTATAATTATAATAAAAGTATAAGCTATTTTTTCTTAAGTAATCTTAAAGGTTGAAGTTCTCTTTCTGTGCCTGCTTCTTAAACATTTGGAAACATTTCATCCAAACCATTAGTAATTTGGGTAAACCATAATGCTTTTGAGCAACTAAGAAATGCAGACAATGCACAGCTGCTGCCCATAATAACTGCACACAGGTTATGATAGAACAGTTTCCGATGTGCGGCACTCGGTTTGTGGAACACTGCTCTAGCTAGAGGCTTCAACAGAGGTTGTGCTTTTAATTTGATATATTTCTGTCTGTATTAAAATCTTTGTTTATATTAGATATGGATTAATTTAAGGACAAAATTGGTTTATTCTAGAGCAGTGGTTCCAAAACTTTATGAAAGGCATACACTCTGAAATTTTCTGTAATTTGGAGTGTCCCTGAGATAATATTTACTATTTCTGTACATTTTTAATTATGCATACCCACCTTGGTGGCATAGTTGGCTAATGCACTAGTTTCTTGTTGAGCTTTACTGCCGAGGACGGGGAGATAGAGGTTCAAATCTCAGTCGGGTGAACTGGTGGCGGTTTTTCCCGAAATGGCTTTCCACTTTCCTTCCACACAAATTCGGGTTCACTTCCTCTAAATTCGAGCTTCCTAATCCATTAGCGTAATTAGTACTCAAGCATATAACCCGAATGAGTAGTAAGACGCTGTGCTACATAGTCAAATAATAAATTGTAATTGATACCTTGAGATATGCACAGTTGCGCTGGTTGTATGAGCTTGAATCTGTGTTTCCACCCCTCCAACTACTGTTCAGATCTATTTTACTTTTGGCTGGACGTGGTCAGAAAATATTTATCAGAGTTGATGAGTCTCTGTCTTGTTCCGACTTTAATTTGCTTGTTTTGTTTGGCTTCTCACAAGGTAGTACCGGAAATAAACCGCTGGTCTAGAGGAACTCTCCATGAATGTCCATGAACCTACTAAAGATTCTGCTTATTTTCTGTACAACATTTTGTTTGAATTTAAGTGTGAAAGTAGTTTAGTAACGCATGTTTCCACGTATTAATTGTATCCCCAAATTCATAAAAAATAAAAATAAATAAAAAAGATCCCTTATAAGAGAACATATAAGATTTGTTTACCTACTTCGATGGCCACATGGTTTAATGTGTCACTCTCGCAATAGACTAGACAGGCGAATCTTGGTCGTGTCTGCTGAGAGTGCTTTTTCCTAAATTGTTTACTACTCTCCCTCTATGCAATTGTAGGCACATTTCCCCTAATTTAGCTTTCTTCATAATGATTTCATTAGCTTAATTAATGTATGTATAACCCAAACTTGTACTAAGACACAGCAGAAAAACAAAATAGGACTAAATTCCATCCCATTGAATATTCTGATAAATAACTTGGTTTCTTTAGTGTAAATATGAATAGTTGGATATGGTTCACAATAAAAATGTGTTTGAAGGGTTGTCATCTTTTTAAAGATTCTATTCCAGATATTCCCCCTCTATTGTTATCTTTTTATATTATCTTCTAACTTATCACGAATCCACAGGATTACTGGCATTCACAAACTAGACACCTTTGGTACAAAATTTCAACTCTAAAATGCTACATTTTCTTCTTACAAATTAGTATCATTTGAGGCCTAATTAACTCCTACAAAAACCAGCTATCACAGGAATGTCACAGTACTTTATCTAGTCACACAACAATAGCAAAGCCACTAAACTCCAAGACCAAATCAATGAAAATACATCATCCCATAAAGCCCAAGGCTATCTGCTATCACTGTTTTCCGGCTGTGCCGTTATTGCGTGACTTCCCACCACGCAAACATCTCCTCACTGTGTGCTTTGTAAAGATAAAGATCATCATGCCCACAGAAACTGGCATTGATATAATCTCTCTATTGGGATGTAGGCCATTCAATCAACCAAGATTGCAAGGTTCCATTCTTCTCTCGCCTTTCAACAGACTCTTAAGAATATTTGTAAATATGTGTTAGTTTGGGTTTCTTTTCTACAATTTTATCATATTTATTTAATTACATATTATAGCTTGCCTAATTCACTTAATACATTATAAACTTTCACCTCAGGATCCGATGATCTTGGGTTCAATCCTAGCCAAGATTGAATGATTTGTCTTGAGCGATAAAGATTTGTAGCACAACCTCCTTTGGAGGGGAGGTAAATCCATTGGTCCTCTGTTGATTTTGGCATGCAAAGGAACCGTGGAAGGTATGTGTAAATACCTTCCCTGGCAAAATAATAAATTCTCATGTGCTGATATAATCATTTGGCTCAGAACATGCACTTTAAATACCTCAAATAAAATTATAATCTTTAGCTATGATATATTCTACATCAGGCCACAACAATATTCATGCATATTTTGCCATGTTGTATAACGTTTCACTTTGATTTAGCTTATTAAATATTTAGATTCAACATTTTCAAGTTATCTTCTAAATAATGTTTTCCATAATTGATCAAAGCATTTTCACCTAAATCAGTAAATATCACTAGTATATAAATAATTTTCCTCCACAGTTGATTTTAGTTTATTTATAACTGCATTTTCCCGTGGCTTCGCTCACATTAAACAATACATCAACACATTCAACAACTTCAAATGCTAGAAAAGAATGAGACTTGTGAATGTGCGCATGAAGATTCACCCCCATTCCTTTCTTCTCCCCAAGGAAAACACTAAATAAACATAATCTACATGGAAAAATACCTAATTTTAAGACGCAAATTGAAGAATGCTAATAGCGGATCTCCAATATGGATGCATTGTTGCAATGAACAACAAAATAAATATTGTTTACATGCAAAACAATAAGATAACCAAAAAGTTACCTAGATTTAAGATGCAAATCCAAGGCCACTAAAAAAAGGCTTTCTTATATGTAGGGACTGTTGCAAAGTAAGGTTTGTGGAGAATGTGAAGTATACGTATTAGTTGATACTGAGAGTCAGCGAGCATATATTAGTTCTAGTGTGGCAAAAAAAAAAAGTTACGATGTTAGGAGAAAAGAAGCATTGAGGCATTCACTTTTCGGTGGCGCCTTTACAGAAGAAAGTTTGCATAATAGTTACATAATATTTGTTGAAACAATCTTTAAGCTTGGGGTCAAGATATTCTTATTGGAGACAACATTTGCATAAAAGGACTATGGTATAAAGAACATTGTTTTAGTAGTGAACGAGAAGGGCTTATGAAGTGGTGATCAGAGTCGATGCTGCCAGTAAACTTATTTCCGGGAATAAATTTCACCTCGAAAATTGTTTGGTTGCTATCAGGACTCATCTAGGTCAGACTTTGATGGGTAAAATGCCTAAGGATACTGATATAGATTGTACGAATCTTGCAACCGTTTTCACCTCAATGGATGTGGAAGAAGCTAAGGGTTGAAGATGGATTCAGGATCCTACTGAAATAAGGTCAAAAAAGAAAGACAAGCTGAAACGATGGAGCACATTATTAGCACAATTTCTGTGAATGATGCAGGAGGGCGTTGTGAAATTAATCTGCGATGGTAGAACCAAGGTTGTTAGTTACAACTGGGAAAATGAAATTAGTAGACATTTATGAACAATATGATAACCTCTACCTCTAGGTTACAGGAAGGGATTATAGAAGAGATCTAAGAAGGTGCTACCAGTAGTTTCAAGAAGGTAAGACAGGGATTATGGAATGAACACTGTGACACCCTGACACCCATTCATGTTGGGAGCAGTACTCCTATATCATCTTTGTAATGAGATAAACAACTATGCAGATGAGGAAAAGTACTCCCTTTTGAAAAAATTGCTGAGGAGTTTTGATGTTGATAATGTTGCAACTAGTGTTAATACCAATCAAGACTATGTGACTTTACAGGAGCGTTCATCTTAGTGAATGGGAATGCTCTGGTGAATTGAAAGGAGAAACTGAAGTTTCATCTGTTTTAGGTAATGTGTGTAATCGAAGAAAAGACACATTCAGTGCGAACATGAGCTGGCTGGTCAACAATAAAAATTATTAATTTTTACTTGTTAGGATTTATGTGACTTTTTGTGCTAAAATCTTCATTCAAAAGTTTTGGGAAGAAAATATTGCACTGGGATGAAGAATTGGATGACAGTTCAAAAGAACCTTTCCAAAAAATGGGTGTGTGACATTTCAAGACAAGATCCTTGTTGTTTTGGAAAAATTGGGCAAGCTGGTGTTTTTTGTAATGCCAGTTAGGATGCATATACTGCTGCAGTTTTCCTTCGATTGGAGAACAATAATGGATTATCAATGCAGTTAGTACAGGCAAGATCACGAATAGCCTGTTTAAATAAAATAAGCGTTCCATGTCTAGAGCTTCTGGCTGCTTTCATTGGAGGATGGTTAATTCAATTAATGATAGATAATATTACAATACTGAATAAGATAATATTACAATACTAAATATACGGGTTCACATGTGGTTCGACTCTAGTACAGGTTTATCCTGGATTCTTCGAGATGACCAGTGGTCAGTTTTGGTGATGAATCAAGAAGATAATTTACTTATCTGCAGTCCTGGAGACATACTTCAGGGAGTTGATTTGGTTTCAAGTGTTGTTCTGTGTCATTGGCCCAGTGAGACTTTATAGTATGTTCAGGATAGATCATCCTCAAGGTGGGAGGATGTGACAGACACACTAAATGTGTACTATGGTTTTGTTTGTGTTTACTAGTTTTAAGCAAAATAAAACTAAATTAGTGAGAGTAAAGTTTTTCTCACACTCTGTGAATCAAAGATCAAACATCATGTGTATGTGTATTTTCCATTTGTTAAAGAAACACTTTTTATCTTCTAAAGTAAATGTACCACTCAACTTGTTATACAAATGTGTGAGAGAGAGAGACAGTTAAATAGTTGCTTATTAGTATGGTACGCAAGCAACTAGTCTAAAGATAGAACATTACAGCGCAAAGAGAATGTAATTAATACACAATCTCAATGAATAATCTAGGTGATCACCATTATAAATATATTTACCAAAACCGACTTGGCAAGATTGGGGTTTATTTAGAGCTTCCAAAGAGGCAATCGAGATGCCTAATCCTAATTAGGAAAGCCTTACATAAGATTCAACTTAACAGGGAACGACGCCCGAATAGAGAGACATAAATAAACATACTAGAACAGTGAAATAGCTTCGGTACACAGATATAACAGATACTGTCAGAATAAAGCCTGAAGGGCACTAAGCACTCATGTAATACCAGGGAGAAAAACCCACAGCATAACTAATAAAGAGGCAACACAAATATAAACATGAACTGTAACAGCTGTGTACTAAACACCTCAACTGCCACTCATAGAACAGCCTTAAATATCCGTGTATCAATGTTCAAACAGATTGAATTAAGAACAAGGTTCAAAAAGCGCCATGTAGCTCTTAGGAGCTCGTAGCACCATTTTACTCCTCAGTGATTAGAAAGAGACAAATTAGCCACTATGACTAAGTTTTGTTAAATCAGACTGATCACTAAAAACATAGGTCTAACATGATTGCGTTTAACAGGGTTATAAAGTTGTAATGCCAAGTATGGCTTAAATCACAGTTACCTATCTACCTGTACATAACAACTCAGAAGTAGAAATAAATACACCCTACATTCCGGCAAGTTTGCTAAAGTAAACATACTTATATAAACATTTCTGACATGCCACAATCTCTCTGCGTCGAGGCAACCCAGTTTATAACAACCACCAACACCGTACCCAGTTTATAACAACCACCAACACTCCACCCAGTTTATAACAACCACCAACACCCCACCCAGTTTATAACAATCCCCAACTTTCTCCCAATTTTGCAACACCCTTGCCATATCTCAAGCTATTAAATGGTCAAGAATGTTTACATAACATATAAAAAAGGTTATATGAAATATATTTTAATGTCTAATATGTTTGAAATGACAATACATGGCGGGTTAGAAGATATGAGTTTATTTTTATCCACAAAAGTAACTTTGTGTGGTAATTGTTCCCTTAACAAGACTCGAAGACTGTGACGTATGAGGATTTATGACAACAAAGCTTTTTTAAGTAGATATATTACAGATAGTGAAAAAGTTGCTTATTAGTAAGGTACGCAAGCAACTTGTCTAAAGATAGAACATTACAGCGCAAAGAGAATTTAATTAATAAACAATCTAAACTAATAATCTAGGTGATCACCATTATAAATATATTTACCCAAACCGACTTGGCAAGATTGGGGTTTATTTAGAGCTTCCAAAGAGGCAATCGAGATGCCTAATCCTAATTAGGAAAGCCTTACATAAAGATTCAACTTAACAGGGAACGACGCCCGAATAGAGAGACATAAATAAACATACTAGAACAGTGAAATAGCTTCGGTACACAGATATAACAGATACTGTCAGAATAAAGCCTGAAGGGCACTAAGCACTCATGTAATACCAGGGAGAAAAACCCACAGCATAACTAATAAAGAGGCAACACAAATATAAACATGAACTGTAACAGCTGTGTACTAAACACCTCAACTGCCACTCATAGAACAGCCTTAAATATCCGTGTATCAATGTTCAAACAGATTGAATTAAGAACAAGGTTCAAAAAGCGCCATGTAGCTCTTAGGAGCTCGTAGCACCATTTTACTCCTCAGTGATTAGAAAGAGACAAATTAGCCACTATGACTAAGTTTTGTTAAATCAGACTGATCACTAAAAACATAGGTCTAACATGATTGCGTTTAACAGGGTTATAAAGTTGTAATGCCAAGTATGGCTTAAATCACAGTTACCTATCTACCTGTACATAACAACTCAGAAGTAGAAATAAATACACCCTACATTCCGGCAAGTTTGCTAAAGTAAACATACTTATATAAACATTTCTGACATGCCACAATCTCTCTGCGTCGAGGCTGGAGTGCACTGAATCAGTAAGGAAGAGAAAATTACTTCCCTCCTTCAAATTAACAAAATGTTAGTAGAATATATTGTGCAAGGACATTGTTTACTATGCCTTCACTTTAGTTTGCCTGTGATGCACTTTGCCTCTAAGTTTTACATTAGTAAATATTGTTGGTGTAAGTTTAATGTCACAAATAACTATGCTGTTGCAACAGCAGACAACTGTCATGTCTAAAAGGTCCTCAATATAATCTTTCAGCGAGGAAGATTGGATTGACTGTTTGTGTTTGTTGCTGGGTAGTCTAAAACCACCATTCCCTTTATAAAATAATAAGTGAACAACAAAATTTGCACTTGAACATCACTGTCATTAATACTAGCTAAACAATTTGGGTTAATTATGAATCTTTAAAAACCATTCTTATTTAAATGAATTGCGACTTCCTCCACAAATTAGAAACTATACATGAATAACAATGATACCAAGCTGGCATTAAAAATGAATATATTAAACGAACACATTCAAAGTAATATAAAGTGAACATATGACCAGAAATAAGTATAAGTTATGTAATCAAAGTATAAACTCTGTTGTATAGATAAATAATCTTGAATAACACTAGATAGAGTAGACTAGTGACTAGTGCTTATGTGCTACAGATGACAGTTGTAAAACAATACAAGCTATATGGTTACCATACAGTAAAACCTCGGTACTCCAAATACAATATTTGGAAAAAAGATAGGTAAGAGTCACAGTAAATCGGTTTTATTGATAACATACTCAAAGATAAAAAGAATTGTGATAAAATATGTGCTAAATATTAACAAGTTTTAGGCAACACAATTAGTTTTGGCTTAACTAATAGTTACCGCAGTACTGTAAACAGATATGTTGTAAATGTAACACTACAGTTGATGTTACTTGCTATCTTTAAGTTAAAGGAGTGTAAATTTTAAGGATGTGCGGAAAATTTGCACTCACTGGCTCCATGCAGACCTTCTCCCGCTTAACACACATTTTTGCTAGTCCAATTATTTCAGATTAATGTGGTTCTAATAAATATATAATAGGTTTCTTATAAGTATCACAAATGAATACATTGTACGAGATATTGGGACATTTGTTTGTCCAGAATGATTCAAGTCAAGACAAATTGAAGTGTATTGGCGACTGTCAGGTTGAGTTGGCGAGATGTCACTGCCGCTAGAAAAGGGGAGACATCTACGCTTGTGGTTCATAGACACTGGTTGCTTGATTGATGAATGTCCTCATAGATGATTTGGATTAATTTAAGCTTAGCATCTTCCAAATATTTATTTTAAATTCATGCTATCAATTTATTTATATTGGTAGCTTTATTTTTGATTGCATTTAAAATAAATAATAAGACATTATAGCAGTGTAAATCTCTGCTTATAAAATGTGAA
This sequence comes from Timema genevievae, assembly GCA_902155825.1. Taxonomy (NCBI): domain Eukaryota; kingdom Metazoa; phylum Arthropoda; class Insecta; order Phasmatodea; family Timematidae; genus Timema; species Timema genevievae. Next base: position 85,707 of record CABFWO010002675.1, read on the forward strand.
TCATAGAATAACAGTCAATTTATTTACCATGTATAATCTTCATCTCTGTTTATGTTGTGGTTGTTTAGCTTTGAATAATGCATCCCTTGTCTATAATGGACGTCTGGTCATCAACACCAGGTTCCAAACTAATGATGCCTACATATTTGCTGGAGGATCCCTTACCAAGTATGCGGGCCGGTTGTATGCTGACAAATACAATCATTGCTATTACAACGCTGTTGAGGTTGGAAGCAAGGTAATTTAACTGAAACTGTGTTGTACAATTTGCAACCACCAACTAACTGTTTAAGTACTTGACTTTCCTAAAACAAACTTCATGTATGTTTTATATTTGACTATGTTATATTAAACAGGGGTCAAAAATTGAAGCAACAACTTCACTATGAAAACATTACAGCATGATATTTTGTCTCTTACTCAAGAAACAAACACAGTAACGTATGTCACAGTTTTTCCAGTGACAGCCACTTGTGATATTCACTGAGTGTACTGTATAGTATGTAGAGATTCACATGAGGTACCATCCTTACTAAGGATTAGTGCATGCCCAGCCCACAAGCAGGGGTTTCCGCTGGAGGAACTGATTGTTCGATATCGTGATACTCATCAAAAATTATCTTCTTCCTGTGATCATCGCAAAATTAATTTTAAATATTAATTTATGACAACTGTTCCTAACTGTAATTGAAAACATTTCTTACATTAATTATATTGCTTCAGCACAATATTCTCCTCCGTTTCGAAGTGTTTGCAATTTCCATCGAGTCTATTGTTTTTATATAGAAATTAAATTTCACACATGAAGAGTTTGTTAGTGATTCTAGTTCAGTTGGATTGTAGTCGGTCATCATGTGCGTCTCAGTTCAATGTTTAGTTTTGTAAAACCAAAGCTAGGTGGGGGGAAGGGGGAATAGAACCGGGTTGAACACCTAGTGGGCCTGACCACAAGCCAACTTATTCTTTTTTCCTTGTTTTATTTTAGAAAAGATTGCAAGCTACGGCTCTCCTCTTTGTTGTTTTTGTTGTCTGCCAAGTGAAGTGGCCGAGATAATTATATTCTAAATATTCTAAAAAGGACCTAGAGTAAACAATCACATACATTAAAATAGTGATGATAATGTTAATAAAAGTGTAATAGTTTTATGTTTTTATGTGTACCTAAAACCAATATGCAAGCATAATAAATCGGGACTATACCAACACAATTATGTGACCGAGCTTGTTTTTGTGACACAAGTTTTTCGATAGTGCACATTGGAGCCACTACTTTTTATATTATTTATTTTAAAACTTATTGATATTGGTGGACCAGTAGAAAACAGACTGGACTGCCAGTAGCAGGAAGGTTGGTATTCTGGTCTTACCATGCTATTTCCACAAACTTGCTCGTCCCTATCCCACTAGTGCGGTAAGACGCAGAACACACAACACCAGCTAGTCACCATGTATGCAACCAAGTTTGAGCCTTTTTGAAAGTGTAATTTCCCAGCACGCTTGAGGATAAAATACTTATATGAATTAAAAAATATTTAATAATTCTTATTCCTATAAAGAGTACTTATGAACTTAGTTGGCATATTTTATAGAAATTTTAATTTGAACATAATCTAAAATTTGGATTCCCTTGCAAGAAAACCTCTAAGTGACATAATATTACACTTTAATTTGAACATCTAACCAGAGTAATCAATCTCTTGTTATTCAAGCTACTAACCTTTCACTCCATCATCATGTCCCAACTCCAGTTTAGCAGCTTTGGTTAGTGAGTGCTCTCTATTTTGGCCTGTCTTTGTCCATTTTTCTTCTTGAATGGTGCACCAGTCCTCTCCTAGATCCATGCAACACTTCCTTGTCCACCAACAACATTCATCGCAAATGTCCAAACCACTTTAGTTGAGCATACTCCTCTGCACTCTTGAGTCTTTCATGTTGGTTTCATTCCTTACCTTGTCATCTTTAGTTCTTCTTAGCATCCTTCTTATCAACTTCATTTCATAGGCTTTTAATCTGTTGTTTATTATTTATATTATGTTAAGTAATTTTAAAGCTTTTACAAGTCTTACTCTTACCATATTAGTTAAAAAAATTAATATATATTTTTAATCTAAAATAATTATTCTAAAGCATTTTTATAATATCCTGTTCCCGTCCTGGTCCCGATATTTTCACTCATTTTCTTACTGTTCCACAGTAAAAATGTCATTTCTGTCCATCCCTAGTTTTAAATTATATTTTTCTTTTAATTGTTATTACATCTTCTGTTAGCTGTCAGTTACCACCACTCCTATGGTGAATACACTATAGCTACTTTGATCAAAGTCCAGGCATATGAAGTCATCTTGTGTACAATCAAAAATGTAATCTTCTAGAAGCCAAAGCTCAGTATGTTTATAACTCAAAAATTACACAATTTAAAATGGTGTGTACCTGGCTATGTGTTATAAAATTATTTCCAATTTTGAATTCTGTAAAAAATATAGTTGACAACAATACCATAAGTAATGTATGTTTAAGTAGGTGATGGCATCGTAAATCTGTTAGCTAATCTCGCCTCTCCCCTTACCCCAAACCCTCAAATAAAACAATTATTGAACCTACAGGATGGTTTAGAAGTTACGCAACCGATTATATTAAATTATTTAAAATAAGCTAGCATTTATTTAAGAAACAGTTAGACATAAATTTATGGTCTACAATAAATACTGGAACTGCCCTCCATCTGCGTCTCTGCAGGCTTCAGTGTGTTTCACAATGTTTGCTGCAACCTTCTGTGGAGTCCCTGCAGTTACACTGGCTGTAGATACCTCGATGTTTCGTGTATGTGGGTTTATTTTATAGACAATCTCTTTTAGGTGACCCCAAAGATAAAAGTCTGGACCTAGATGGCCACAATTCACGAGAAATTACACAGTTTCTTGCAACATGAGCATTGTGGAATTTGCTGTTTACGCTGTTGCCCATTCTTACTGTAACAAGACTCACATTCATTAATATCTAACGGTGATATGAACTGATTATGGTAACGTTCAGCCATAACTTTATCCATGAAGAATATTGGGCCCATGATTCTTTTCCGCAAAATCGCACGTAATACACCAACTTTCTGAAGATGTAATGGTTTCGCGTGAAAGACGTGTGGGTTTTCAGAACTCAATATCCTGAAGTCTGACTGTTCACATGCCACTAAGGTGAAACCACACTTTATTTGAGAAGAAAACATAATCCATAATAGCAAGATCATTGTGAACGAAATGTTTAAACCACCAGCAGTAATGGAGTTGTTTTTCCTTATCAGATTATTTAAGTTCATGCATAACTTGCATCAGATATAGATGCAGATGTAACTTCTTTGTTGCTTTTCGAACACTACCTTAAGTAATTCCGGTTTCGTAATGATATTCTTGAAAAACACAACTAGGATTGACGGATGTTTTCCAAAGAGTTGTTGTTTAAGACCGAAGGACGGCCAGATTGTTTACGATCATCCACACTTTCTGGTTCTCGAAATCAAGCAATCATGCGAAAAAATTGTAGACTTATACGGCACTTCAGATTCAGGAAAAATTTCCCTAAACTCATCTTGACAATTAACATATGACCACAACTTCAAATAACTTTCAACAATAAACACGCGTTGAGCCAGGTTTAAAGGCATGTTGACCTGCTAATATCTCAGCTGAAATTGGCGGAGTGAATGAGATGTCAGTGTGTGTTGACCTTGATCTACACAGTCACATTCAAATAGTCTAGTCTAGTAGCTTACTGATCAAGCACACCAACAAACCATGTGACTTCTAGCTCACTTACTTCTTACTTTCTAACTTCCTGATTTTTATATATATATATATATATATATATATATATATATATAGATGCTACAGATTGCGATATTCCAGCTACAGAATAACTCCTCACAGGTGTGGAGAGAAGTTAGAACAACAGAGAGAAAAGATGGAGCTGCACAGACTCATGAGCCCAGTAGAGTTCATAGGTCAGCCGTTACCACGTACTCCAACCCACGAGCCATGATTGGACCTTGATGTCATCATTTTACAACGCCCCCTCCCCTAGTCAGACCCATGAGGTTATATAACCTGTGTTCACATCTGAACCAACACCCATAATATTATTTTTGCCAGCGAGGTCCAAGGCAACATGGCTCAGTACCATTAAGAGAGGCTTATTTGCACTGCCTCACGTTAATCCAATGGCTAGGAAATGGTTGAGCCTGTTCTATGACCTGTTGCTGGTTATTTTCTGTCAAGTGGACATCTGAATTATTATTATGTGGACAAGGAACACTTAGCTCAATGTATTAGACACCAGGGTAGGCATGTTACTATAGGCTATTATTTTCTATATATACTTTAGAATCGCTGAGGTTATTTCTTCTAGTCAATATGGGGTGTTGCCTGTAACACCAGTAATTTTGGTTGTTACTATACACTATCTGTTAGCAATAGATAGAAATATGATTTATTTTTTTATTGTAATTGTTGCTAGCATTAGAGTGATGTAATATTTAGTTCTTTTGACTCTTCAAGTTGTGTGGTTTCGGTCACTACCTGGGCCAGCTCCAACTACATTTTTTATTTTTTGGAATTGCAATATACATAGGTAGAACTCTTAAGGTCACCTCTATTTTTTATTTCATCTTATAGAAACATGCTGATTGTAGTTTGGTACATAAAAGCATTTCTTGCAGTTATATCATGCCACATTTTGGACGGGACTTTGAAGGCACCTTTTTCTGATACCTCACTCTATTATAGTACTTGTCAAGATTTAAAGCTCCTTCACTCTAATTGTTGTGTAAACTGTGTTGAGTCTATTTCTACATATAGTAGGTGGGACCCTGAAGTTCCCCTTCTTCTGCTCTCTCATAGATAAAGTGTTTCAATCGTTTTGGTCGTACATGAAATTAGCTTTTCTATTATTTTTGTTTAAATTGTTTGAGTATGTTTGCAGATTGTAGGTGGAACCCTTAAGGACATCTTTTCCCCACTTTCTCGTAAATAAAGTGTTCCACTTAATGTCCATGTTAGTTTGTTAGGGCATGTTTTGCAATGGTCCATGAACTTGTATCAGTATTTAGCTGGGAGAGGCTGTGTTGTATATTATAAGATGTTGTATATTTGACTAGAGTGGTGACTGGTCACATGACTGGCTCAGGAGCTGTGATATATAAGTGAGTGCAGAGAGGAAGAGAGGATACATATTTTGTTCATATTTAATTGTATATTGTAAACCATATAGTTGAATAAATAAATTACTAAATACAAACATAACATGGTGTCAGAAGTGAACGTTGTCGCGTTTGTTAAATTAGTTTTCTAATGGAAAGTTGGACACGAAAACACAGCCAAGTGGATAACCTTAAAAAATTTTGTTTGTAGTAAAACGGAGTTTTTGATGTTGCGTCATTGAAGTTCCCATATAAAAAAATAAGTCTGGAAGAATAAGGTTATCATAATGGACACCGTTTTTCGCCCACCTCAACCATTAGAACTAACCGGCAAAGGTGAGGGAGGCGGTCCTCCCCGGCTGACGGCAAAGAGGTGGTTGCCATCGAGAGAGTTGAAATACTAATATAGGTTACCAAACTAAAATAAAAATTCACTAAACTAAAAAAAATTCCAGATAAAAACAGCAAGATGCAATGCTAGTACGGTTAGCAGATGGCTAGTAAGATGTCGTTTGACTGGTATGTCCATATTGAAAATAACAAAATTGAATTAAGAGAAACATTCTTGGTCTTCTTTCTTATTACTGGAAAGACTGCTGCTGAGCTCACAGAGGATATCCTGAGGCATCTGGATAAAGATGGGCTGGACATAAACCTGTGTCGTGGTCAAAGGTATAACAACGCTGCAACAATAGCTGGGATTCATGGTGGTGTTCAGTCAAAGATCCAAAGGCTTTGTTTGTGCCTTGTGAAAATCACCCTTTGAGCCTTTGCGGGGTGCAATCACTTGGAACCATTTCTTTATGTGTGACTTTTTCTTTTAAAACTTTGGAGAGAATTTATACCCTCTTTTCAGTTTCACCTCATCGATGGGAGATTCTTAGTAAGAATGTAGGAACGACTGTCAAAATACTTTCTCAGACAAGAATGAGTGTTCATTATGACACTGTGAAGCCAGCAAAGGCAAATTTTGAAATGCTGACCTCAACCCTTGAAGTAGTGTGCAATCTCAAAGAAAATGGGGACACGAGAGGCCCAACCCAAATTATGCTGTTTGCTTTATGTGATTTTTCTTTTTTGAGTTACATTTATTTCTGGTGTGAAGTACCAGAAGAAATTAATCTCACACACAATCATTTCCAAATGGTTGTAATTAGTCTGTAAATGTGTACTGTGAGGCTCCAGGCTCTACAGCTGTTTCTTAAAGATCACTGAAATAAAATTGTGTAGAGGTCCCTTCATTATGCAACTATTATGTACAAATAACTGGAAATTTCTATGGGGAGAAGAGGGATACCAAAGCTCCAAAAAAGGATGCCAGTAGAGTTGTTAAAGGATGCTGGTCTCACACTGCCAAAGGAATTAAAAGGGGCTACGCTTGACTGTCTTGATCACTTTAGTCAAGAATTAGAGATTTGTTCTAGGGCAGTAGATAATTCTATCAATCCTTGCTGTTGTTCAACCAAACACTTTGGTTGTTGCAACAGAAGAATATTCCAAATTTTACTCAAATATTCGATGAATTCTCTGTTGAAGATATCGACGTGAAAATCATATGACTGTGGAGGCACTTGAAGGCTGCCAAATTAAGTGTTAAAGCGGCAAAGAAATGGACAACATTGCAGTTTCTAGAGTTTATTGTGAAATGGAATTTTTGTGAATCTCTGCCAAGCATATCACTGTGTTTAAAATTCTTTTTTACTGTATTTGTGTCTAATTTTTCATGTAAAATAAGTTTTTCCAAATTGAAATTGATTAATAATTTCTTACGCACTATGAGCCAGAAAATATTGACAAATATGGCTTTACTTTTAATTGAGCATGAATATGCAAGAAAGATGAATTCCAATGATGTCATTAATCATTTTGCAATAATTAAGGCTCGAAATCAAAGACTGTGAATCTTTGACGAATAGACTAAGCATTAAGACTGATTTTTCTCAATACAATAAAATTATGTATCACTGGTTTACTGAATTTTCAATTACCGTACTTGAATTTTCCTTATTTTCAACTTGTTTGTGACAATAGTGCACTGTTTGAATATCTAATTGAAAACGTATTATGTATTTTTTTTGTGTGTCTAAATTTAAAAGTTATTTATGAGGGGTGCCAAAGTAAAGACCCGCCCCGGGCGTTAAATACTCCAAGTCCGCCACTGTCCGTTGTCAGTGTGATGATCTCTTTATATTCATAGAACACATGGAGCATCAAAGGAGTCAGTGTGATGATTTATTTATATTCATAGAACACATGGAGCGTCAAAGGAGTCAGTGTGATGATCTATTTACATTCATAGAAGACATAGAGAGTCAAAGGAGTCAGTGTGATGATCTACTTACATTCATAGAAGACATAGAGCGTCAAAGGAGTCAGTGTGATGATCTATTTACATTCATAGAAGACATAGAGCGTCAAAAGAGTCAGTGTGATGATCTATTTACATTCATAGAAGACATAGAGCGTCAAAGGAGTCAGTGTGATGATCTATTTACATTCATAGAATATATTAATGGTGAGCCAAAGCCAGTTTTAGAAGGGGGGTGTCTGTGGTCAGTGTGATACGGCCGAAATGGCTTGAAATAATTTATTAGAGGAAAACCCATGTTATGGTTATAAAATATGGGTTGGCGCTACTTCTAAGGGCTATGATATTTGAAAAGACCCGTAGCAAGGTACTTTTACCACTGTAAACCCTGCTTTCAAAGAATAGGTCTAGGGGCATATATTGCCTCACAGTATTCTGATATATTGAAATCAGTTGGACCATTTCCCTATCATATATATTTTGACAACTTTTTTGGAGGGCTTTCTTTACTGTAAGAACTCAAAAACAGAAATACAAGGGCAACATGTACAATGCGTGAAAATCGCATAGAAAATTGCCCCTTGGAAGACAATGTCACTCTAAAAAGAACCAATATAGGAACCTTTGATATCAGAAATGATTGTTGCCAAGTGAAATGACAGCAATACTGTTACAGTGGCATCCAATGTGACTGGTGTTCAAACACTTCCTCAAGCTACTCGTTTTTCTCGGAAGGAAAAGGAACGTGTAAAAGTTCATCAACCCCACCTTATACACGAGTACAGTAAATATATGGGTGGGGTTGACAGGAGTGGCTAAAATATGAGGTTGTACCGTGTTACTATAAGAGGGGAGAAATGGTACTTTCCACTAATAAGTGACTATTGACAATGCAGAACAAAATGCTCGTTAGCTACATCGTATTATGGTGGGAAGATGTATTTCACAAACTGGACGTCCATCTCAAAGTGTGAAAGATGCAGTTCACCAGCTGGACGTCCATCTCAAAGTGTGAAAGATGCAGTTCACCAGCTGGACGTCCATCTCAAAGTGTGAAAGATGCAGTTCACCAGCTGGACGTCCATCTCAAAGTGTGAAAGATGCAGTTCACCAGCTGGACGTCCATCTCAAAGTGTGAAAGATGCAGTTCACAAGCAGGACGTCCATCTCAAAGTGTGAAAGATGCAGTTCACCAGCTGGACGTCCATCTCAAAGTGTGAAAGATGCAGTTCACAAACAGAACGTCCTGAGTGTGAAAATTGACTCACGATTTGATCGTTTAGATCATTTTGTCGCTCCCCAAGTAAAGCAAAACAGATGTTGACTATGTCATACAAAATGTGCAACAAGATTTACTAAATGTGACACATCACACAAAACCATATAATTTTTCTTATAGTGAAGACATGTGATTTCATGTCTGGGTTAGAAATTTACATCAGACAGTTTTATCCGGAATAATACCTCTGATTTTCACATTATAAACTGTAATGTGACAATATTTCTGTCATGTTTAAACTACTAATAAAGTGATATTACGTAAATTATAGCTCATGTATCTAGAAAGGTGCCCATCAACGAGGCGATATATGAAGCAATCTGGTTGGCAATGTGATTGTTCTGAAACTGCCGGCGGACTGGTGTCCATCAAAGAGGCGACTATATGAAGCAATCTGGTTGGCAATGTGATTGTTCTGAAACTGCCGGCGGACTGGTGTCCATCAACGAGGCGACTATATGAAGCAATTTGGTTGTCAACCAAGATTTTCCTCGATCTTATTTCCATCAGTTCAAGGTAGAATTTTGTGACGTAGTATGCGTCGTACTTTTATTCTCACATTAATAATGGGTAATCCAATGTATTTCAAATCATGTTTGTGAGAATTTAGCTTATTTTGGCTTTGAAGTGAATAAAACAATAGTACAATAATTAGAGTTTGTTATTAATTTTTATGTACCGGTATGGTATATTTGCCTGGCGTCCTATATAGGACGCCCCATTATTTGCGTATAAGTGTTTTTAGAAAGTATTTTAACACATTTATTAAGTCCAGAGAACCATTACAATAGACTGTTAGAAACAACAAGTTTCGAAATATTCTAAAATAATGAATTCAGGCATGTCTGAATAGTGACTTTAGTGGGAATGTATTAGGTATGTCTTATTGATACGGGTTAAACGCTTTCAGCCCACACAAGTATATAAAAACCCTCAAACCTCTACCGAGCTTATAACAACTCCCAAGATACTCATTTGGAACCAAGTCATTAGGCAATCAATTTTTTTTTTAATATTTCAAGTTTTTGAAAAATCAATCGTAAGTAAACTACCATCCAACAAAACCTAGATATGCATTTTAAACAAAACCGTTAAAGCCATTTTGGAAAAATTTGGAATTAAAAACTACCCATCAATAAACTATCCTTAATTGAAGAGCTAGGGTAAAATACTTTCTCTTGATATGAGTATTTTTACATTTGATGTATTATGGGTTCCCTCAGATTTAACAGACTGAAACTTTTGATTAAAATGTATTATTATCATCATCATCACCGCGTCTTACTACCCGTTCGGCTTATACGCACCTACGCTAATGTGTAATGGTAGGGTGAATGTGAGATGAAATGAAGGACCTACAGTTTAACGTGGGATCCGAACCACGGTGGAGGCCTGGCATTCCACACATTCACAAGTTGTGAATTAATACACGTCTTGTCAAAGGTGAAGGAAGGGTTTGGCAATCAGATAAATCTTTGTCGGGACCGAGGATTGAACCCCTAGACCGGTCACCTAATGATTAAAATTTAATCAAAACAATGATTTATATAATTTGTTTGTATTTCGGTAATTTTCAAATAGTATGTCCACAGTGACGTGACTACCCGAGGTGAGCTCGACTGTGTAAAGCACCAGAAATAATTCCTCCACCAGTGAGAAGGAGTGGGAACATCTCCCGGTTTACCTGCCAACGTTTCATAATACAGTTGGTTCGGTAGTCCCTGGAAGTCGTCCCAGAGTCTGGTCGATCGATATATGTTGGTTTGACCTAGTTTACGTATCTCAGCTGCATTCTGAGTTCCTCACCTTGGGACGTAACTAAATACTATAACAGTAGGACGGGACAGTTATTGCAGCTGTTATTAGCAGTATTAACACCTAATTATCTAGTATTGTTGCTGTTATCAGCAGTATTAACACCTAATTATCTAGTATTGTTGGTACTGTTATCAGCAGTATTAACATCTAATTATCTAGTATTGTTGCTACTGTTATCAGCAATATTAACAACTAATTATCTAGTATTGTTGCTACTGTTATCAGCAGTATTAACACCTAATTATCTAGTATTGTTGCTACTGTTATCAGCAGTATTAAACATCTAATTATCTAGTATTGTTGCTGTTATCAGCAGTATTGACACCTAATTATCTAGTATTGTTGCTGTTATCAGCAGTATTAACACCTAATTATCTAGTATTGTTGCTAATGTTATCAGCAGTATTAACACCTAATTATCTAGTATTGTTGCTACTGTTATCAGCAATATTAACATCTAATTATCTAGTATTGTTGCTGTTATCAGCAGTATTAATACCTAATTATCTAGTATTGTTGCTACTGTTATCAGCAGTATTACATCTAATTATCTAGTATTGTTGCTGTTATCAGCAGTATTAACACCTAATTATCTAGTATTGTTGCTACTGTTATCAGCGGTATTAACACCTAATTATCTAGTATTGTTGCTACTGTTATCAGCGCTATTAACACCTAATTATCTAGTATTGTTGCTACTGTTATCAGCGGTATTAACACCTCGGAGAAGTGGAATACTTTCTCACATAAGATTACCACACACCACGGGAAGGATCAATCCTACCATAAGAATAGAATTGATCAGTGGCGGATCAGGAATTATTATAATGAGGGTATACAATTCTTCCGAGTTTTACAGCAGCATTGATCCTCTTCACTGGAGAGGTGGGTCACTTTCTCCCACATTGATCATACTGGAGAGGTGGGTCACTTTCTCCCACATTGATCATACTGGAGAGGTGGGTCACTTTCTCCCACATTGATCATACTAGAGAGGTGGGTCACTTTCTCCCACATTGATCATACTAGAGAGGTGGGTCACTTTCTCCCACATTGATCATATTCACTAGAGAGGTGGGTCACTTTCTCCCACATTGATCATATTCACTGGAGAGATGGGTCACTTTCTCTCATAAGAATAGCATTGTTCAGTGGCGATTAAGGAAATATCATTGTGGGGGTTTTAGGGCTTAGCCATAATAATTTGGCTTAGAGACATTTATAAATAATCATACTATTAAGTTTGAGTATGACCAACCATTTTAAATTGTATATTTTATTTTATAGCGCTGATGAATAGATTTATAATAATTAATTACTATTTTAGATTTGTTGATTATTTTAGTTGATAATTTGGGATGTAATTAATTACGCATTTTATTTTTAAAATATTCTATTAAACCTGTAAAAGTCAGTATACATTTTTTGTAATATTACTATCATGACTGTGTTACTCGTGTAGCCGTTTATTAAAACGTTTTCTAGGAGGCCCCGCAAGGAAGAGAGCAACTTCACCTTCCACATTAAATTAATTTTGACTAATTTAATTAAATTTGAATAAATACGTGCTGTTTCACCTGAATAAAATCCGGCTATGATAATCACTAGCACTCGAGCTTTGTACATATTAAAATGTTTGCTACAACAGTTAATACCTCAACTTCAGATTTAATAAACTATGATTATGTTTTAAGGTGAAAAGGGTGTTAACGTCTCCATCGGTGAACACATTTGTTTATTTTGTAGTGACATTAGTGACGCGTATCACTACCCTTATCTAAGATATATATGTAGGTGATAGTGCAAGCTTAATGCACTGTGCAGTTAATGTACAGCTGAAGGTTCTCACTTCTTATCATAAACACATTGCTATACTGTAGGATCCCCTTCATTAAACTTTTTGTTTACATGCTCATGTTTATTTTTATTTTTGAGGGCTGTTTTTGAGACACACCTTTACCTAATTTTTTTTTCTCCTCTAGACTTTCCTTTTGAATGAAGTAAGGCTGTGGTCAAGTCCCACAAACTCTCGAATGCATTTTTTCCCAGAGCCCTTTTTTTAAATATCATATGTGCTGTTTAAAAATTCGTTTATATATATATATATATATGTTACAGGAAAAGTAGATTCTCTAGTAAGAGTCGACTTTACCTAGGCCGAGTCGACTCTTATTGGTCTTTTTAGTAAAAGTTGATTAAAAGCGAAAAGTGATGAATTTCGATTAATATTTACTAGTCAGAGTTGACCGTACCTAGGGAAAGTATACTCTTACTACCTTGAGTTAGTAAAAGTTGACTTTTTGCAAGGAAATGGTCTACTACCTAATAAAAAACAAATAATGAAGCAAAACCTTTATGATACAAGATATATATATATATTATTTATTACAGCAAGGTAAAGATTTGTGACACTTTGAGTTGCAGAGCTAACCTAACCTAACCTAACCTAGAAAACAACAGTAAACAAATAGAGTTGGGATATTCAAAACAAAGATGTGCGCGCGAAGTCGCATGTGGAGAGCAACATCGCGGAATCAACTTTTACTAAACCACAGCAGGCATAGTTAACTCTTCCTAGGAAAAGTTGATCTGTTTATTCTCTATCACCCGCCTCGGTGGCGTAGTTGGCTAACGCGCTAGTCGTGTTGAGCTCGACCGCCGAGGACGGGGAGATCGAGGTTCGAATCTCTGGTCGGGTGAACTGGGAGTGGTTTTTCCTAAATGGTTTTCCACTCTCCCTCCACGCCAATGCGGGTTCACTTCCTCTAAATTCAACCTTCCCAATTCCTAATCCATTAGCGTAATTAGTACTTAAGCGTATAACCCGAACGGGTAGTAAGACGCGGTGCTAAATAATAAATAAATAAATAATATTCTCTATCAACTTTTACTGATACTTTTAGTAAGAGTCGACTTTACCTAGGCCGAGTCAACTCTCCCTAACAATCTACTTTTCCTGTGACATATATATATATTCTGAAGTGTCAAATCGGTCGATATTATCAAACATATCTACATATACCGGATGTTCATTTGAAAACTTTCCACCAAAATATCTGAAGAACAACGCATTGCAGAAAAAGATGTTTTTAAACAAAAGTTGTTTGGTTCTGAGGGGGAAGTAAGGTGGTAAGGCTGGTATGACCTTGGGTGGTGTTAAGGTCACGTCAATTTTTTTAATGAGACTACCTAGTTTTTATCACATTCTTGTTGATAACGTTGTGCCCTTTCCAAAATAGTCGCCTTAAACTTTTTAAAGTAGAGAAATGAGCCTTGAAAGTTTCTGAGTCGCCGGCACCGGGCGTGGCATTAGAATTTGGCCCATTCAAACATAGCTCGGGAAGGTACAAGTGTTTGTGTGTAAGATCGTACAAAACATTGTTTTTACAATCAATTCCAGATACAAATACATTATTTGTCTCGTTTACTTTCCACTGTCAACATCCAATCTTGAAAAACAGCCTACAGTCTGGAAGAGAAAACAGGATTGATTTTTCTGTTTGGAGCCGAGCCTCATTGTTCTCAAAGAATGGCATCAACATTCAACCAAAGACACCAGGATAGAAACATATCACATAGCTATGTTTTGGATATTGTTTCAAAAGTTAAAGAAACTGGATCTGTCGCAAACAAAAAAAACAGACTGTGTAGAGTATTGAGTGAATTAACTTAAGTGGAAATTTTGGGCACTTAGTGGGAAATCCCAAAAGTTCAGTGCGGGAAGTGTCTAACGCTACTGGTTTATTAATTGGGTCGGTTCATAAGACATTAAAATTAAATAAGTTTCGTTTGTATAAAATGCAGGTACATCATTAAGCAGATGATCCTGATAGGCGAGTACAGTTTTGTGAGGAAATGATAGAATTATTGAATGCGAATCCATTGTTGTTAGAATGTATCTGTTTTCTGAAGAGTGCACTTTGTTCTTAAGTGGTTTTGTAAATAAACACAACTGTTGTTATTGGAGTGATCAAAATCCTCAAATTTTTGTTGACGGGACACACTCAATGGCCAGAAAAAATTAACGTTTGGACAGGTGGTGACATGATTATTAGTTCGATATTTACTGACGGAAATTTGACAGGAAGAAAATAATTGGAAATGTTTGAAGAAGCTATTCATCCTCTCATAGATCACGCCCTAGAAAATCATAGAGACATTGAGTTTGATCAAGATCTTTTACATTTTCAGCAAGATGGAAACCCACCCTCCCTCACCATACACTACTCGTTAAAGGATAACAATGGCATGTAGAAGCACAGGACACAAACACTTGTACATTCCCGACTTTTGTTTGAATGGGCCAAATTCTAATGCCGCCGATTCAGAAACTTTCAAGGCTCATTTCTCTACTTTAAAAAGTTTAAGGCCACCATTTTGGAAAGGGCACAACGTTATCAACAAGAATGTGATAGTAGGTAGTCTCATTAAAAAAAAATCGACGTTACCTTAACACCACCCAAGGTCATACCAGCCTTACCATCTTACTTCCCCCACAGAACCAAATAACTTGTTTAAAACACTTTTTTCTGCATTGCGTTGTTATCGAGATATTTTGATGCAAAGTTTTCAAATGAACATCCGCTATATTTTCTCTTTACAGTTCATAGCAGAGGGAGTTCGTCTCAGTAAAGAGGAGAATAGTATTTTGTTCAAAACAGTTCTACCCGATATTCTTTCTTATATCTAAGAGTGCAAAGCCTGCATATTACGGCTTATTTTTATCATGTGCACACCAAATAAATCTTCCGTGAAGATCGTATAGGCACTAAATGCTAACCAAACTCTCTGCTTGAATGCGAGGTAGCTTTTTAAGTTTCATACCCAAGGCTATATACAAATTTAAATTACGGTAACGTAACTACATATTTGTGTTTACTGTTCAGGCTGGGCACGAGCTTTTCTGTTTTACCACCGTTCGGAGAGTTAGAATTTTATACACTTAGGCTAGTTTACACGGGTCAATTATTTGAAGACAAGCGACTTTCCCGGTAATGCCCCTGTTTAAACGGTGTGGTCAAGTTGGAGAAGAGTCTACTTTAGTGGCCGCTTGAGGGTCACGTGATTCTCCACTCTGGTACTTTCCTCGTTTGACTTGTTTCCTTCAACCTGGACAGTAGGGAATAGTCCTGCTTGCTTTGTTCTCTCACTAGTGTAAAGGCCATTTTTTGATTTTCAGTTGTTCTATTTTGTTGTTTTTAAAATGAGTTAAGTGGAGTGGTAATGGCATACAATAAGTTCTTGGGTATTTACGCAATATGACATACTGTGGAACATCAATCACAGCGAGTATTTTAACCAACTGTTAAGAGAAACTGCTTTAAGTAAATCATGACTTAATGTGGTACATAATGGCTTGCAATGATATTTTCACTTCAGCACGAAATACCTTCATCGTCCTTACATGCAAATGACTGATGAGTTCCTTGGGAAGTGGCTTCAAGTACTTGAGCCGTGTAAACAAGACTTTAGGGCCAGTTTCATAGTCAAATTTAGTACGCCTCAAGTGCGGCTTTATACTAAATACAAGACGAAACTTCACTGGAATGGGCCAGTTTCACATATTCAACTTCTAGAATACAGCTCAAGATCAGGACCTTACGGGGGGGGGGGGGGGGGCGCGCCCCCTTTCACTGTGCCGCCTCCGCTTTCCCCCCCCGAGTTGTGTACAAGCGGCCACCCAGNCATCATCTGAGTTTACATTCAGTTGCTGCTGCAAGCTTTGTAATAGTTCTGATGTTGAACATTAGCAATATTATCATTATTAATGTCTTCAAGGTGGGATGTTCTCCAGACTTAAGTGAAAATCACACTGAAATCGTAGAAACAAACCAGATGTTCAAGTAGAATTGAAGTTGTGTGAGGTGTTTTCTACCAACTGGAAAAATTCAAAATGGCCTTAGATGAACCTAAAGAAAACTGTGGTGATTCAAACTTGGAAACAAAAGATGGAACCAAAACTCTTTTGAAGGACCTGTCAAAATTTGAGCTCATTGTGATGATCTGTTTCTAGTACAAAGTCTCGAGTCATTGATCCTGTCAACAAATTGCTTCAAAGAGAGGATATAACAGCTATTTTTTCTGTAATGCCCATCCATGGATTCATCAAACTTTTGGGATCCTCGAGATACTTGTGCAACAAATGCAATCAATGGAGCCATAGAAAAGGCAAAACAACTTGTTGAGCCCCAATTTCCGTAAAGCTCGAATAAGGAAAAGGAGTATTTTTTGATGGAGAAGATGAAGAGGTTCAACTGTCTATCGATACAAATTTCAAGATCCTTATTTTGAAAGTAGTGGACAAGGTGCTTTCAGAACTCAGGGTATTTGAAGCAATGGAGGAACTAGATAAGAAATTTAGTTTCCTTTATGGCTCCAAGTTCCAGTCACTTTCTGTAGAACTTAGGTCAAAGGCAGCTCAGCTTGCTGAAACTTATTCAAATAATCTTTATAAAGCTGAGGTTAAACTAGAAGTAGAGCATTAAGCATCACGCTCTGAGCCTAGACAAAAATTTGAGTAATGCATATCTTAAAGCTCTCCTATAATTCATTTACAAATGTGGACTTTAGGATGCCTACCTGAACATTTCTACAACTCTGAAGATTTTTTCAACACTTCCAGTGACTTGCATCAAAGAGAGTTTCAGTGAATTAAAACCTACTAAACTTACTTGCTAAACACCTGAGACAGGAACGTCTCTCAAACCTAAGTATAATTAACATTGAGCACAAAGTGGCATCACAAATATCGTATGAGGTCAAGATTAAATTCTAGACTAGGGAGGATTTTTGTAATTACTTTTTTGAGTCCAAGCTATAAATAATAACTTTATTTTAAATTTATTTTTTCTATTCAAACAAAACAATCTAAATAAACAATGATGGTAGAAAAAACAATTTTTTTAACGTTTGTACAAGTAAAAAAGTTTGGTGAACAATCACCTAGCCAAAAAGGAAGGGGGGGATAGGTTTCTATTTCAAGGTTTTGCCCCCTCAAAGAAAAATGTATAGTTCCGGCCTTGGGTAAGTATGCAAAAGAAATATCACTGCATCTGATGAGATAATTTTTCTTAATCAAATACATTTAGTCAACTTAAAAATTAATTGTAAGTCAAATACATTACTTCAAAAATACTCCAACTATGACTAGGGGCCAAGATCGTTTGAATGACCTCGCAATGCTTAATATAAATTATATTTCAAAAAGACTAGATTTATTCAGTTTAAATGGTGAATTTGCACCAAAAACAAGCTAGAAAATCATATGTTGAATAAAAATTGGAACATTTATTACAAAGTGTTACAATGTTCTCTTTCTCTGTTAAAATTGTTTTTGGTTTAAACATAAACATATAAAAACAAACCCATTGTTTTCGAACTTCATTTTGCTAAAGAATGTTTAGGAACAAAATTAATATTTTTCCTAATAGAGAAAAAACCATACAGAATACAGGTGAGCTAATAAATCGATTTTGGAAAAAAGATAGGATCCTCGTTTATTGTTGTCAATGTTTTATTTTGGTTCGGTCATTTCACAGTGGTATTTTAGGACTTTTAGTTCTCCTGATGATTTTATAGTTTTAGCTAAATGTAGACTCATAACTAATTTTTTTGCACCCTTACCTGTTTACAGGGTAACTTGTGTACATAACACCAAAGTTATTGCTTGAATAGTTTAGGATATATAAGCTTCTGACGAAAAGACCAACAGTCAAACAAGATAAATAGGGTCTTTAGTAGTTTTTTTAACACCTCGTATCCGGCATCTTAGCTCAGTTGGTAGTGTGTCTGCCTAATGAGTTTAAGGCCTGGGTTCAATTTCTAGAATGGCTAAAAATGTATCATTGATGAAATGTGGGTTTACTCTCTGTGATGAATTAATGGCCGGGGACTGGATGTTGTGTCTGTTCTAGATCAGTCAATTTAGAAAGTGCACATTAATATCCTCAAAAAATGAAAACTCAACTTTATCCCATCGTAAGTGTACCTACATTTGTATGGAGAGCGGAAATCATTTTGAAACAATCACCCTCAATACACCTGAAAGGGATTTGAGCCCCATCTCCCTGTCTATAATCTAACACTAGATTTAAACCTTAGACTGTGTGTCCACCAAAATAATCAGTATCTAACCAAATGGTATGTTTGTGGGAAGAATAACCATAACTTCCTTTGTTCCAAATTACATCTATTTTACCCCAGTCAGTAACAAAGCAGCCAGCTAATTAAGGGTCCCAGGCTGGATTCTCAATCCTTTAATTTTTTCTGGTTCAAAAAGATGTAGTTAATTAAGTAATGTCATTAATATTAAGATAACTTAAGTTTGTAAATAACTTACATGGTTGTCAAGACTGGAGTCCATCCACTTATTTTAATAACCTGCATAAAATAACTAAATACCCTAGCCACTTTTAATTAGGTTGATTGGTCATATTTAAATTAGCATATTTGAGGTAGCGAACATTTCACAGATCCAACAACAAAAATATGTTTTTTCTAAGATTGCCAAACTAAAATCTTTTCAATAGTGGAGCAAGAGAGCTAGTCACGAGAAAGACAAGGATGGAAGTCAGGGTGGCCACAGTAATTCTCTTTTCACATTCCATCACTTACCGGAGTTCCAGACAAAAATGTAATAGCACTATTTAACTAATACTTACCTGTGGCCTGTAATGAGTACATTAACAAACCTGTCGTATCTCTGGTTTCCTGATGAGGTCAGGAGTTAAATCATGACATGTAATGAAGAGTTTTATCCTTAATTGTTTCCCACTCTCGCTCCACCAAAATGTGTGTTCATTTCCTTCTCCATTCCCAAAAACTAAATGGTGGTGTTTGACTTGATTTTATCACATTCCTCTATGAATACGAGCAAGTTTTTTTATACATACAATACTCATAGTTTTAAGTTAAAAAAATTACTTAGTACCTTCAGTTTTACCCCTAAAATTTTTGATTATAACGTGCATTACATCATGACCATTGTTAATGTGAATAAAATAATCAAGGGTGATTAATTGGTTTACTTCCTCTCTATCAGTGTTAACAATATTGAAGAGTAGTTCTAAATAATATTGAAGTTTCTCTTGTTTTGATTTAAAGGCAAAACTATTTCATTTGTTCCTTGTCTGTAGTCAACCTGTTTCAAGAACAGTGACCACAAGACGAGGAAACATGAAATGGGGTTGACTCATAACTGGATATGTAACCTCAGTTAAGAGGTTGTCCGTAAATTGCATGCGCATGGGGGGCAGGCGGGTAGTAGTGCTCGATGTGACGTGTTAATGTGTGACATCACATTACAAATGAGTGTATCAGCCAGTGTTCTATGTTAATACACTCAACTGCACACTAGTATAAACAATACTCATCAATTTTGATTGCAGAACAAATTTAAAAATAGGCTTATAATATAGGCTCTACAATTAAAAATACAATTTAAATAGAGGGGTGAGGGTGCTTGATATTCTGACATATTATGTGTGTTCTCAAATTAATTGTGAAAATGTGTGATGAGAGCAGGGCGGGGAGCAAATATTTGCATATTTTGGTCCATGCACAGCCCTTAATGTGAGAGAATGATCTTTTAATCCAAGTATTCACTCAGTAGAAACAAATTTTAAATTCAACAAACTTAAAATATTTGGTAATGGTAATACTCACCCTCCTTACATAAACTTAAGATATCGGCAATAATGTGGTGAATACAACACGAAGTCAATAACAATGTTGAAATATTAAATATATTTTACTATCACAAAAAGTGGCTGGTTTTTAATTTAATCCCTACTCAAGACATTATGTGCAAATTCTTGAAAATACCAAGATTAAAATCACACCACTTCCAGACAAATGATGCTGTATTTAACACAAATTTTCATTTCAACACCTTTTCAAATATCTAGTTGATAAGATTGAAAAATATAAACCAACTTGATTTAACCTGGACTTTCTTCGCACGAATGAGACCATCGCAGTTCTTAAAAGCAGCCACATTTTAAGACCATGCCTATCTGTGTTTAGGGCTTAGATTTGGTAAACTAATAAACACACACAAAGGGGGGAACAGGGAAGAAGGTTTCAAGAAGTTTGAGTCATATTTTAAGTAATAATGTCGTGGTAATCATCAGAACTTTAGGCAACTATACAACTATAGAAATATTACTTTAGTGCAAGAGAATAAATTTTCAGAAAATTAGAGAGTTAATTTCAGAGTTGACATTAGTATTTTAAACAAGAACAACTTTTAATAAAATACAAAAAAAAAGAAGTCGGCATTGTGCATGAAGATAGCCAGTGGTTAGTTTTTTAACATTTTTTTTTTCAGATAGTAAAGAATTATTAATATATAAATTTATCACAATCATTCAATCCTATTATGAGAACTAGATCTCCTTTAGTTTGTACAGCAAAGAGACCAGGGAAAAGTATAAAGGTAGATAGAGTGACTTGAGTAAAATTAGTTGACCACACAAAGTGCTCAGTTCCATAAAAGAACATTCATACAGACCAGACAATTTATTAATACTTAAAACATGAAATTCAACAATCTCTTTTTCAGTATTCAACCACAATCAATAATACTTACACACCAATATATTTTATTGTATTCACATTATCGTACTGATGACAGCAATAGATAAACAAGTTGAATAATTAACCTGCAGTATGGTTTACACTTAAACCAAAATGTTAACAGAAATCTGCCTAGAAAATTGAGCTAAAATGGGTTATTAAAATTCATTACAAAACCCAGATTATTGTGGAATTGGGTGTTTTAATCATTTTTATTAAACTAAAATAACATTGCTGCCCGCAGCCAACAAAATTAACATTCTTATCGTTCGGTTTAGAAAGTTTATAGTAATATTTGATATTTTTGTAGCCTACAAATGATGTCCATATGTTTGAACTAAGTTGCACAGCCTCTCCTTGCTCACAAGTCATTATAGATAAGACTTCAACCAGCTTGATGTATCACATACACAAAAATAGGTACAATGTAATAATACTATTCCCACTTCATGTTGCAGTTCAGTCTGAAGGAGAAACCGCGCCAATTTCTCGTCACATGGCAACGTTTTGTTTTAATGGTGGAATTAAATAATAATGCTGCTGCGATTTAACATGGAGTGTCTAGACGATCAGTTCCTTAATCTCGTCATAAAGTACTAGTACCAAAGCACCACCAGTGCCTCGAAGGACATTAGAGAAAGCGCCCTTGAAGAAAGCTTTTCCACCCTCTGACCTGTAGATGGTGCCCCAGCAGTGGATCGTGTTCTTGTAAATAACATCAGCCTTGCTACGACCAGACTGCATCATCATACGCCTACGTACCGTGTCAAAGGGATAGGACACAATACCAGCAACTGTCGTAACAGTCTAAAACACACAAGAAAAAAATAATTAAACTTTAACAAGAATTGTTTTTAAACATGATTATGACTTTCAAATTGTTAATTTTTTCTGTAGGACGTCCGTCAATACAAGTAAGAAAAATCTAGTTGCCTAAAATTACCTATAATTACCTATTATATAAAAACCTTCAATCCAAAATTTATTAAAACAAAGTAAAAAGAAATCTATACAATGACAAAAGGTTAGTTAAAAGTTCCAACTCACCTGGGCAATTGCCCATGAAATGAGGAACGGTGTATTCTTGGGGTCTGGCAGCATTCCCTTAGCAGTATCAAAGAAGCCAAAGTAGGCAGCACGATAGATGATAATACCCTGAACAGACACTCCAAAACCTCTGTACAGGCCTTTGAGACCATCTGACTTGAAGATCTTGGTCAAGCAGTTACCAAGACCTGTGAACTCTCTTTGCGCAGACTTGCCAACATCAGCAGCTAGCCTAAAACACAAACACATTACAAGCTGTCAATATTTAATTAGCATGTTGTTGGCAATCCTGACTGGAAATATCTAAAACAATGAAAACTAGAGAAATGTAATGCCAAACAATGTTTTCTAAGATTGGGTGAATGTGTGTGTTGGCAATAGCATCACTGTTTGACCTTGAGTTAGGTGGCATTTTGGAGGGAACAACCACTACTACAGTCTTTGGCTCAGTCTAGTTTGTTTTCATGGTTGGAAAGTAATTTTGGGGAGTCAGTAAAAATGCAACAAAGCAGGTTTTAAAATAAAACTTTTAGATATTATACAAATATGTTATACTTTTTATAACTATTCAGGACAGTAATTTGTAATTCAAAATGACCAATTTATTCAAATATAAATTCACAATGTCAAAGAAGCTTCCGATGAAGTCATCAATATTGTAAATTTGTTATTACTAATTTATATATATGTATTAGAAATTTATGAAAGTCATACAGGCTTGGTGTACCGATTCCACAGCTTTTCTGCAAACTTCAATTCAGTTGAATTTTATGCTTTAAGCTAAGTTTTTAAACATATATTTAGCTGCAAATACAATGTGTTATAGTTAAAGTGCAACGCAATACTCGACCCATCATGGTTGGGAATACATGACCCGGCCCCCAAAGTTTTCTAAAATGGATTTTATTTAGGTTCTATTATTTACAGATGCCACGAAAATATGAAAACAGGGTCAATATCCAGAGACATTAAAAGAGTGGTTGAAAAGGTTGTAGGTGCTGCTCCAATGCATATTGTAGCAAGACTTGTCTATCTAGAGACACTAAGATAGGTAAGAAAATTCAAAGGCCACAGTACAAATTTTACTCCATCTTACAAAGTAAACCAAGTGTTTACCAAAGCAAAAAAAGAGTTCGCAACATATTTAGACATGTTGGCTCATATTAACGATGGCTTAGCTAACAAAACCATTAAAAGGTTTGCTTTTGATTTTGCTGTGAAAAATAAAAAGTAAATCTAGAAAAATGAGACAAAGAAAAGTCAGGTTATTTTAAAAATGGTGTAGTTTCACGGATGACATCCAGAATTTGTCTTAATATTGCATCAAGAAAACTGTGGAATGATAGTAGATTGAACGTTGACGAGACTGGGGGTTACCACAGTGCAGAATGCCCAAAAATTAAAACAAGTAGATCTTGCAACATTATCTGGGAGAGATCAGCTAGGGCAGTTGGTCACAGTTTGTAAAAGAATTAGTGCTTTAGTTAGTACACCCCCATTTTTCATTTATTAAAACAAACCCAGCTTTTTTTTTGAGGCTCCAACAGGGTCAAATGCAGCTGCTTATATTACAAAATGGATGCCAGAAGAAAACTTTCTTCCTTATTTAAAGCATTTTGTTAAGTTAACCAGCTGTTCAAAGTATCTTGGATGATCATGAAAGCCACAGTTATTGGTTGTAATCGATTATCCTCAAGCTAATGGCATTATTTTAACATTCCCTCCCCAGGGGTCTCATAAATAACAGCCTTTGGATGTCATAATCTACTCTTTGTTTGAAGGGTACCTACTGTACAGATAGGCTGAAATGAAGCCTGGAGTGCCCCATCTTTACAGGGGCACACTTCCTGTGTTCTTCATTAACTGATAGACCAAACCCAGATGAAGACAAGACTCCCTCTAGATCAACGGAACTTCAAGTCCCTCAGAAAATTAATCAATAGCCCACACAACACCTTCAACATCAGGAGGCTTAGGTGTTAGTTCGGAAAATATATTGCCATATCCAAAAGCAGGGAAAAGGAAAATGACAAGTAGAGTTTGCAAGAAAGGGAAAAAAATAGTTGTAACCGACATAATGAATAAAAAATGAAATTGAGAAATAAAAAACTAAAGAAGGAAAAGCTAAAGCAAGTAAGGCTTTATTTTTAGAAGAGAAGGGCACTATCAAAATAAAGAAATCCAAGAAAAGTGATACAGTGAGTGACACACCTAACTGATTTTGGGTTAGATAACAGCTCAGAATCTGAACTATCCCTCAAAGAAATTGGAGAAATATCTGTTGTCTCAGAAATTGTTGATATTGTGCCAAGAGGAATATAAGTCAAGCTTGTTGGGACAGTTCTTTAGAGTTGTTCAGAGGATCTCACTGTTAGCTTTGCTAGAAGAATGGATGAGACGGATCTTTTAAATGTGATGAAATATTAGGCTATGCTGGTTTACAGAAATCTAAACGTTGATCTTTTAATTACTCAAGTTATATTTTTATATCTGCTAATTTTATAAATTTCTGGTAAGAAAGAATATAGTTAATACATTTTGGGTTTGGATCTTTTGTTCAACAGTTTTTATTGATCATTCTATTCTTGCTCTCTAATTTAGAACTTGGGTCAAGTATTTAGATTTAGGGATACTGTAAAGTGGCTACGGTTTTAGACTCTTAGCTATCAATCATTTCCTATAAATTTAATTTCCCTGGTTTATTTTAGTATTTAATATTATTTTTGATTCATTTGTTCCCATTAGTTATAATATCCAAGGACATGTGACCAGTTTATACTTGATTTTGCTCAAGTTTATTATTAGTTATGTTGTCATTGTTAGTATATAATGATTATGTAGGATTACTATCCAACCAGTTAGGGCTATTGTGTTTTTAATAGCCTTCAGAATGTTTTATCCAGTTGTCAATTCTAGACCCTTTAGTAATAAGAAAGTGTGGGTGTTCTATGTTAATTTAAAGTAATCTGGGCCATGATCAAAGTTGTAAGCAATATATCTTCTAAATTTCAATCCCTTCACTTTATTTTTTGGCTATTCAATTTTCAATCTAATTCATTCTAATGAAGCCATTGTTAAAAATTATATTTTCATTTGCGGTTTTTACTATTTTATTTTTATTATGATTTGTTTCTACCTGTAAGCTGGGTTCTATTTCAATTTGCATGTGCAGTTTCACAGAATAAAAGGGCGGTTTGGCACAGGACAGCCAGCCAATCAGCACTTAGCATTTGTCTTCCTTGATTAGAAACTGGACGCGAGTTTACCGCACACACTTCTCTAGTAATAGTGATATCTACCGGATGTGCGACATTCTTCTAAGTTTGATATACACAGTTCAATATCGTTGTTTATCCACCTGTTCCATGTGGTTCAAGACTGAAGAGTGTTGCCTACTACACCGATCATGCCAAATGGAACAGTGTAACTGTCATGGACGTAGTGTACATTATTTAGAGTCAAGGTTGCACTATTTACATTTAATAGCGCATCGTCCCTCCAATAAACATATCATAAGATGTAGTTTCTCAAGCTGTAATTATTCAAAATATTTAAATAATAACTCAAGTCAACTTATCTTAAAATCTAATTTCAGACTAACTTTTAAATATAATGCAAGTTAACAGCCTGATTAAACCTATCGTTCTTTTCCGTCCTTTGTTCTGAGCCCTCACAAGTGACAAACTCCTAACAAGATCTCTGACGCTCTCCAGAAACTACTGGCTGCTGTGGAACAAATAACAATCGTCTAAATTGATGTCAAGAGGGTAAAGAGAGCACAGGCTGGCAACATTAAAAATGTTTAAAAATCAAAACAGGAAATTAGGGCAAGTATCCCAAAATTCACCCATCATTTTCAATATTATTATTATTATTATATGATTATATAAAATAATTGGAATAAATTTGTTAAAAATAGGTGTGATTTTTAAAGGTTAATTAATTATGAATGCTGATTTGGTTTATTCAACTTTTAACATTACAAAGATTTTATGTATTAATTATACTAAAAAAACAACTGTTTGCTTGTGCCAATTTTATTTTGTTCAGTACCTATAAAATACCATGGCAAAATATTGCTTTTAAGAAAAAAAATCATTAAATTTGTTGGAATTTAAATAAGCATAATTAATTTTAAAACAATTTAAGAAGTATCAACTGATTAATAAATTCAAGTATTGAAACATCTGACTGCTATGGAGAGTTCTATAGGCGTGTAAGAGGCCTGCTATGGAGAGTTCTATAGGCGTGTAAGAGGCCTGCTATGGAGAGTTCTA
>CABFWO010002676.1:0-34814 GCA_902155825.1 Timema genevievae
TACTACAGTCTTACTAGTAGTTCTGTGAACAGTAGACCTCTCTCCCTCCATGTTATTATCGTTACTACAGTCTTACTAGTAGTTCTCTGAACAGTAGACCTCATTCCCTCCATGTTACTATCTTTACTACAGTCTTACTGGTAGTTCTGTGAACAGTAGACCTCGCTCCATTCATGTTACTATCTTTACTACAGTATACAGTAAGAGCTTAAAAATTATCAAATCTATTCCTTGGGGCGATTTTTTCAAAATATTTCCATCACTTTTTCTACTAGCAAATGCGGAAACACTCCATCTGAAGTTCCCCCTGCCACCTATTTATCCCATTAGTGTAATCATGAGAATATCCCGGACGTGTGCACCACAAAAAATGAACTAATAAAAAACAAACTGCTAGGATTTGACCCAAGAACTCCTACCCGGATGTTTTTCCTCGCCCTCTCTTCTGACGAACAAGGGGGAATTAGGTTTAAAAATAATTCTTTAATCATCTTATTTCCTTAAAATAGCTATAAATAGCTCGAGTGCGCCTTGAGGCTCATAACACTTTTAAAAAAAACTTTACTTAGACGATCTAGACAAATAATATAATCATTGTTTGCAATTTCTTGTTTTCCTCTAAATAACCACACATGAAATAAAATATTAACTTTAGTTTCCCCTCCATATCTTTTATCAGATGGGGTAAATACCGGTACATACATAATGCTAAGCTAAGCTAAGATATGCTGTGCTAAGACTTTGTCAGTTTGTATTCACAATCATTGCTAAGCTAAGCTAAGCTAATCAATGGTCCATCTTTCCCCTCCTGAATTCAGTGTCGTTTCTTTCTGATCTGCTCCTGTGTGAAGTTTAGTTATGGCTTTCTACAAATACAAATGACTTGTTTGAGATCAGATGATAGTACCGAGGAAGAGAAGATGCTGCTGTTAGCAGCTGTTTTAGAAGATGAAGAAAATTTAGAAGGTAGAGGTTTGAATTTTTCAATTAACGCTTCCATTTTAATATAATGACCTTTATTAAATATAAAACCTAAATAGAATATTGCTTAAATACACGTGAAACAAACTGAAAACAAAACTTAAACACTTCTTTAGTTATTTTCGCCAATACAGCACTGCGTCTGTTCAACACGGAGACCAAGCTGCGTTATGCGCATGCGCAACGTTAGATGTCTCAAGACGGGTGATGGAAAAAATTTCCCGGCCAGCAATCGGAAAAAAGATAGCGCGGCGTCACAAGGCTTAGATTAGCTTCCTGTGGGAACCAACACATTTAAATATTTGTTCCGCTATTTTTCTAAACAGTCAGAACAAATCTTAGCTTAGCTTAGCGTTCTGTGTGTACCGGCTTTTAAGACAGTAATTCCCAACCTTTTCTAATTTCTATACCACGAACCTCCTGAAACCAATAATAGTTTGTATCACCCCCCCCTACCCCCAGTTGACCCCGACCCCACTCGAGGGGAAGTTAAAAGCCTAAGCACAAATGTATAGTATTCTACGTAACCCATTTCATATTAATACAATTAAAATAATGTCAGGTAAAGCAAATATTTTTTAAATGATGTATAAATACAAATGAAAAATAATTTTAAAATCTATATTTATTTAGTGAACCACCGCAGGTCTTTTCGCGGACCCTAGTTTGGGAACCTTTAGTCTAAACGGCATCATTCTCACAATATATTCGATTGCTATTGATCGGGAGGTCAAGGCTCAAATCCCGGCCAGGCGTACTAATTGTAGCTTTTTTTCTAAATGCTCTCCCATTATCGTTCTATGCAAATTCATATACATTTCCTTTACAATTCTACCTTGCTAATCCCCCTTCCGCATCATTGTACAGTATATATACGAATAGCCCAGTCGGGTAGTAAGACACGGTGCTAAAAAAAACTAGAATTTTCACAGAGTTTTTGAAAATAGTTAAATTGCAAGTGCGTTGTGTGACATAATCAATGCGTGACTGATGTAATTACTATAAAGTTGTTTACGTCAGCTCACACATTACAGTAAAATATTCCGCTCTGTCCGGTAATTCCTTCCCTCCCCCCCATACCAGCATGTCCCAGATTAAATCCTCTTGTCGGGCCTGCCTTCATTGTCAACACCGGACGTGTTTAACAGTGAATACATCATACGAAAAGGGGTAGAGGGTGATAGGGTGTGGAGAAATCCCTCCACACACACCCACAGGGGGATTTTTATTCTTCCCACCGAACCGAAAGGGGAGGGGTACTTTGCTGTTTAATTAACTATTACAGGGATGGTGTAACGAGATAAACGCGTCCACACATGAGTGAAATATGGAAGGATTAAGGGGCTGTTTAAGGGGATAGGACTAGTTCTCAGGAATACGAAGTCCATTCTGTTGTTTAATGAGTTGGGATTTTTTTTTTAACTTAAAGTTTGCCATCGTTTAAAGCTCCAGGTTCCAAATAATTTATTTACCACCCCCCACCTTTTACATTTTAATTATTATGTCTAACGCAAGGGTTAGTTTTGATTATTATCTTACGTGTTACGTGTCTTACCCATCTGGAACATTCGCATAGGCCTATTTACACCTACGGGGTAGGTTTGAAGAAGGTAAGAACGTTGGATTAAATGTATACGCATATGCATGTAGGGAAGAGTGGGGAACCATTTAGGGGAGAAAAACATCCTCAATGCACCCGACTGGGATTCGAACCACGATCTCTCTGTCATTGGAAGTCTATTTCGAGAGTGAAGCCTTAGATCATGTGGCCACCGAGCTGGTGCTCCATGTATTCATACGTCCAAGCCATGTGATCTGCAGCTGTCATTTTATACAGATATTAAAAGCAATACACCTATATAGTACAGTGATATTAGCTACTGGCTGCTGATCTAGATGTCCCAGATTCGATTCCCGGCTGGTATTGGGGGAAGTTTTTTTCCTAGAAAGGGGAATAATTCCCACGGTCACCAGGCTTAAGTTAGGTTAAGATCTTCATTGGCTCTGCATCCTCATATTAATTATCATTATCACCTAATCTCGTCGGGACATGAAAAGAATCTCCACGGAAAGGTTGTACGATTAGTACATTCGGGCGTCCCCTGGGCAACTGTACATTAGTACTGGCTGATCTTTCCGGTAATCTGAGCTACAGATGTATGTAGCACAACCACTACATTAATATTATTATCATTATTATAGATCAAAATGATGTTGTTGTTGGCAGAAACAAACTATATTTTAATTTTTCAATAGTCTTTTTTCCACCAATATCCTACTAGACATATAAAGTGTATGCTAAAACTATCTAAAAACACGGATATTCCTCTATTTATTTTAACCCTTGATTAGGGTACGTCCATAAGCCACATAACGCTGTTGAGAGGGTAACGGGGGAAGAGAGGGGTGGAGCTCGAATATTTACATGATGTTACATGGTAAGAGAGTTGATAACCTTCATCATAATGTTACGTAAACACAGATCACCATTAACTGTTTCCAGCCTGTGGCCAGGTCACTTTAGTAAAATTCCTCCATCTTCCTCTATCCTCCCACCATCCTTCCTCCTTTAAATTGCTCCCACTCTACTCCACTCACTTGCACACTTTCTGTTTTCTGCTCCCCCAATCTCTTTCTTAGCCTTCCTTGTGGTCTTTTCCCCATATATTTCATTTCCAACATTTTATTTGGAATTCTCTCCTTCTCTATCCCCATTGCAGCTCCATACCATCTCACCTTAGCTTCCTCTACTATCTCATGTACTCCAAAATCCTTATTACATTCCAATATCACCTCACCCTAGCTTCCTCTACTCTATCGTGTACTCCAACATCCTCATTACATGCCCATACTATCTTAGCCTTGTTTCCTCTACTATCTCATGTACTTTAACATCCTCATTACATGCACATATCATCTTAGTCTTGCTTCCTCCACTATTTCATGTACTTCCTTTACCCCCATTCTTTCAGCTCTTATACTTAAATTATAATATTGAAAAAATACCAATGTTCATGTTTTCACCGTTGGTAAAAGTACCTATGAATAATTTCCTACTCAAGAGTTGTATTAAATCTGAGTCACTCTTTTAGCGTCAGAGAAGCTACCGTATTAAATAATAACATTCATTCTTGATGTTAAAAGTTACGACACAGTTTGGAAGGGGGAGGGGTCAGGGCAAATTTATATTTGTTGTTATATATGGGGTGAGGGGGGGTGGTTATGGTGGTGGTAAAAAAAAATATCTTTACGTGGTTTATGGAGGACCCTTCGTGAAATAATTACTAATCAAAGATGGGGATTCAACTAGCACGGTCTCCTCGCATATGTTCTATGTAGAGGAAGTTAGAGAGTAGGGGTTACTTTTAGAAAATCTGTGGGGATATTTTTGGCGGTCGATATTGCGCACTGACCACTCGTAATCCGCTAGATTAACTGTTAATAGCAATTGAAGCGTCAACCAGTCCCGGATACAAGTGGGTTGATCTTTAAATAGTAACCAGATCTAAAATCAACGTTGCATTAAATCAATACCACTTCACCCGCTCCCTTCCCCCCTCCACACATACACATACACATACACATCATAAATATATTAACACATATACACATTATACACACACATACACATTATACACATATACACATTATACACACACATACACATTATACACATATACACATTATACACACACATACACATTATAAACACATACTTACACATTATAAACACATATTTACACATTATAAACACATATTTACACATTATAAACACATATATATATACACACTCATATTGGTGGGAAAACAGTTAAAAGCGTCAAGCACGTTTTGTTTTCCCGATTACGAGAAGGTCTGGTCTCTAATCCCGGCCAGTTGCATTGAAATTTTTTTTTTCTAAATGATTCCTTTATTTCCCCGCAAACGATGGCTTATTAATTCTAAAATTATACCCTCCTCAGCCTTACTAAAATATGTGTCCAAACGCAGAGCACATGCACAATTAAATATAAAAAGTTAATTTTTTGACTGCCCTAGGGCCCAAGTGATAATTGTTTCCACGTTGATACGAGCCCTCAACGGATGCGACGCAGTGCATCAACATCTGTTCCCTCCTCCATTTCTCCTTCTTCCATTCCAAACTGTCTCCTCAGTCCACAGAGGTCTTAAGCTCAATATTTCATCAGTGGTGGATAAACTCTTGCTGGTACCACGTGATCAATAAAGGACCAAATGTGGACAAACTCTCACTAGGACCACGTGATCAATAAAGAACTATAGTTGGACAGATGATTGCTGGGACCACGTGACCAATAGAGGACCAGGGTTACACAGCATTTCATTTAGAAGCGTCCATCCCTTCGGTATTCCTATCCTCTATTTCCGCTAATATGGGTATATTTTACCTTTTAGTGAGGTTTGTATAGTATAACTCTGATAGGAATAGCAGTTTCTGACAGTCGCAAAAGTTACTAAAACTACTTTCATGTGTCTATACCATAGCTCATGTTATCTTCAACTGTCAATTTTGACAGATATTATCAAAACCTATCATATAATTTTTTTTTATAAATTTCTGATGAGTCTAATTCCAGAGTAAGATGATGTATTAATAAAGGCATTGATTATAATATTGAAGTATTAACACATCTGGCTTACAGCAGACCTGAAGTTAATGACACAATCAATCACCTAGTGCAAACGATTTCTCGTTTAGAAAGTTAGTTGGACTGTGTCATTTCTGAACTCACATAAGGGATGGTTGTCTCACAGCTGTCCTAATTAATAAACGCGATAACTAACCGAGGGGAATCGGACGCAAATATTTAAACAGTACAGAGATGACATTCACGTGGGGGATAGTGTCCAAAAAATATCACCAACTATAGTAATAGGGAGTTTTCTATCGTGGATTCAAGACACTGCGAAATACGCTAGGTAAATTAAATAAAAATTCCCTGCCCTGCGTCTTACTACCAGTCCGAAATATCCACGTATTTACACTAAGAGGGTAGGGATGAGTAAGTATCAGCATTTGCTCGATGAAAGAGTGATTAAATCATTTTGGAAAAAAAGTCGCCTCATTATATAGTAGACCAGGGCTCGGCAACAGTTTTTTGGGCCCCGATCGACTTTTACATTTATCAATTACTCCGCGATCACCCTTATTCTTCCCCCCACTCTAATTTTAATTATTTTTTTCTATACATCTTGTATTTCCTCCAATAGTTATGTCCCTGTCTTTATATAAAATACATCAAATGTACACTACATTTACCCCGAACGGTAACAGTCTTACCTTGACGGATTACACTATGGCCCTATCTTATAAGCTGTACCATAGTGGAATAATGCAAGGTAAGCTTGCCTTTTCGTGACGATATATTTTTCTTAAGTGATCGACTAAAAATGGCTGTGAGATCGACATTTTGCCGACCCCTGTAGTGGACCTCCGAATATCCATCTCCTCGTTATATCTGACCGTAATACTGAAACTAAACAAGCATTTGATATGGCTCCTCAGTAAATAGAACAGCATCCTACTTCAAGGCCAGTGGACATTTTGTGGCTAAAGAAGTGGAGAGACTCGGCAGTCAAGGTGAAGCTGCTGTCTTTAAAAACATAAAAATATTACAGACTTGTTTCAACATCAATAAATCTATGTTTTCGATTAAATATTTTGTTTATTGTTGCCTTAGTTAAATAGTAAACTGTATATAGAAAATAAACACTTCAATATTTTTTTAGAAAACCATGATATTTCACGTTTTTATTAGTTTTTTTGGTGTTTTGGTAAAGTTTTTTGTTTTTGCTCCTACTATCCAACCCTTTTTGTGTTCCAACCATGTTCCAGTCCCGTGACTGACGGAAGCGAATCAGAACAATTGAAACCTTTTTCTTTTTTATAACCACGTCTTATTACCTGTTAAGGTCATACACATATATAATTATTACTCTAATGGAGTAGGGATGAGGAATGAAGTATTTTAGAGATAATCTACCACCATTTATGTGGAAGGAGTTTGGGAAACCATTTAGGAAAAACAAACCCCAGTAGACCCGACTGGTATTCGAACCCCGATTTCTCTGTCTTCCCGAAAGTGACGCCTTAGACCACTTGGCCACCAAAGTGTGTAACAATCTAAACTGATGCCTTAATACATGTACCCACCGATGGTTATATAAATAGGATTTTGTAAATCTGGACGCTCACGAATATTTAAGGTTTTACGTATTTCACGCAACATTTTAACGTTTCTCATTCAATTATTTCGGTAGTCGATGTAATTGTGTTCCGATTTCCTTGTCCGCAAATCCCGCCGTATATCGACTCCTGTGTAATATAAAACCTTGGCGAATAAGCGGAGTTGTGTGTTGTCTACTTGCAGGGGTGAATCTGACAGTTATAAACAAGCGTTTAATACAATTATTCGACCACGCATCACAACTAGTGGAAGCAAGAGAGTTGGTAACAGCTTTGATGTACAACTCCCAACCCCTTCGCCCGCCAAATTGAATCCTCTTGAACGCATTAGCTTGACCGATGTATAGGACTGAATATGTCTGAGTAGCTCTGAATTAATAATTTAACTTGTCTCTCTGACAGTCGGATCAAGTGAAAGGTCGACTTTACGTCAGAGGTAACCCGCTTCACTGGCCGAGTGGTCTGCATCACTCTCGCCTGCTACTTACGACGGGGAGAATGGGGTTCGAATCTTGGTCGGGTCTACTAAGGGTGGTTTTTCTTAAATCAGTTCCCGCTCGTGTAATTAAGAAGTAATACCCGCTGGGGTGTCCACATGGTCTAACGCGCTACTCTCGCAGTAAACTAGACTGCCGATGACGGGACAATCGAGGCTCAAATCTACTGAGGGTGGTTTTTCTA
This sequence comes from Timema genevievae, assembly GCA_902155825.1. NCBI lineage: Eukaryota > Metazoa > Arthropoda > Insecta > Phasmatodea > Timematidae > Timema > Timema genevievae. Next base: position 7,868 of record CABFWO010002676.1, read on the forward strand.
AATGGGTTTTCATTTTATCTTTATGCAAATGAAGGTACACTTTCACTAAATGTAATCTTCCTAATCCCTAAAATCATTAGCGTAATTAGTACATAAGCGAATATAGCCTGATGGCACTAATTAATTTTACGGAAATGGAAGATTTTGTTTTAGTAGATTGACGCCAGCACGTTTGTTTTAATTGTTAGAAAAAAACATTAAAAAAAACACTAGCTACATAATCTAGGCTTGTGTTTCCAAGGTAAGCATAGTTAGTTCAAACTGTACCTGTGAATTGCTCTAGACACTCAGTAACACACTCATTGTAAAGGTAACTGGCCTCGTAGTGTACCAGTCAGCGCACCTGGCTAAGATTATAGGGGTCTCGGGTTCGATTCCCAGCTTGTATTATTATTATTATTATTATTTACATCGTGTCTTACTACCTGTTCGGGTTATACGCAATACCCCCGGATTGGACCTTGGGTATTTTCCCCTTAAGGGGAATGGTCCCAGTTAATACTTTCACCTGCTCCGCGACTTAATAATCACTCTCATCACATCATCTCATTTCTGGTACGACGCGTAGACACCCTCCTATGGAGGACCCTGAGCAACGTTCTGTATCACCATAACGGCAAATAGTATACATACAGGCGACCGAACTGGGTGTCACGACTCGTCCGATCAAATATGTCATAAAAAAAAAGTAAAGGTATCAGTTTATGTACAGTACAATATGTCCAACTTCTTTCATAACTAGTTCGTTACTGTTATAATTGTTTAAATTTTACTTTCATTTTAAATAATTGTAATTAATAGTATATTATCTTATGTTATTAGTTTGATCCTATTCGACTGATATTACATATTATATTAACTTTACAACTAGTTCGTTACTGTTATAATTGTTTGACTTTTATTTTCATTTTAATTAAGTGGTCAATTTTTAGTGTATTATGTCATGTTAATGGTTTGTACTTATTTGACTCATATTACAGCACTCGTTGTAAATGTAAATAGTTAAAATCTTGAATGGTAACCTCCTGTAAGGGTTAATCATAATGTCAATTATATGCAATAGTTCATTTAACAATTATATAATTTGAACCATACTTTCATAAATTATAAGAGATAATATCTAAGTCTTGACTTATATTATATTCATTCACTCCTTACAAAAATATCAATTAGAATGTTTTCTAAAACAGTACAATATGTTAAATGAGGATTAAGTGGTTGAAAATATTTCACAGGTACACTTTTAACAAACTCTGCTTATTCTGGGAGCAATACACGCCCTTGTTGTAGTCTTACTATAACCTGGAGAACAATTTATCCACAAGACGATATGACCCAAGATAAATAAATATATATAAATAATTTCCATCCGGTGCAAAGAAAGTGGCTACGAATGTACTGTCCTGAATATTAATAGGTTTGCGCATCTGTAGAAGCTCAAACTACATCATAGGAATATATTTGTCCCATCTCGCTAGGCTTGCGCGCTCTAAGAATAATTAGTAATGTATTTTATATCAACAAATAATGTCTTATTTAGTATAGTAGTAGCGAATATATACATATATATATATATATATTTTACAGGGTGTCTACCATCCGGGAAAATCAGGGAAAACGGGAACTAGCCGGGAATTTGAAATGATCGGGAAAAAACGGGAATAAGCCGGGAATTTGGTAAATTACAATAAAAATCTGGGAAAATATGGTTTTACTCAAAATATGAAATATAATAATCATTAAAACAGTAAATAATAATGTTGTTCAAACTGTAGTTATTTTTGTAGCTGTGTAATATATTTTATAATTCCTAGTAAACAATGTTAATGCAAATTTAAAAAAATTGTTTATTTAAATTTTAAAACTTCTTATTAATCATAAAAAAAGTTTAATAGAACAATTAGGGGGTAGGGGGGAATTAAAAGGATGTGACACATTTTAGTCGGGAAATTTAGGAAATTATCAGGGGAAATCAGGGAAAAAGTCGGGAATTTTATTGGTCAAGTTGAGTAGACACCATGATTTTAGCACCGCATCTTAATACCCGTTTGGATTGTACGCCTATGCACTAATTACACTAAACTGTTAGGCATCAATAGGGTTGAATTTAGAGGAAGTCTACCCGCATTGGCGTGTAGAAAATGGGAAACTATTTTGGGAAAACCATTCTCAGTACATCCAACTGAGATCGAACCACGATATCCCCGTCATCGTAAGTATAGTCTATTGCAAGAGTGACGCCTTAGGACATGTGGTCACCGAGGCGGGTATGAATATAAATTGTTTCAACTCATATATTGCACAGTATTCTAGTAATAAGTCAATGGTTTTCATCAATAATATCTGTAAGTTACTTTACACCTGGTACGGTCTTGTGGTAGTAAGTATATTGTCCTCACCAATACTATCTAGCAAAGTCTTATAGTAAATAATTATATTGTTTTCACCGGTAAAACTTGGTGGAGTATCGTATAAATGTGTTATTTCATGCATTATATCTGGCGCAGTCTTGTAGTAATAAGTATATTGTTCTCCCGCATAATATTTAGAGAAGTCTATAACTAATAAGTATATTATTTAAACCCGTAATCTATAAGACAGTAAAAGGGTAGAAAGTTTTAAATATCGAATTTAATTGATTAAAGGAATCATACCCCAGATCCATTTCTGGTCAGATACAATGTTTACAATGCACTGTATCTTCTGGTATGAGCTAGAGCAAGTTGTTACTTTCATTGATCTGTCTCAGTCTGGTCAGATAGTGTTTACAATGCACTGTTCATTCTGGTATGGCCTAGAGCAAGTCATTGCCTTTATTGATCTGTCTCGGTCTCACTTATGGCTCTGACAAATATGAAAGTGACAAAGGTATGAACGATACTAGTAATAACATTCAATATACAGCCAGTCTCTGTGATGAATGGAGTGAAGGTGTCTCTTGTAGGGTCAGTTGGTGTATGAACGATACTAGTAATAACATTCAATATACAGCCAGTCCCTGTGATGAATGGAGTGAAGGTGTCACTTGTAGGGTCAGTTGGTGTATGAACGATACTAGTAATAACATTCAATATACAGCCAGTCCCTGTGATGAATGGAGTGAAGGTGTCACTTGTAGGGTCAGTTGGTGTATGAACGATACTAGTAATAACATTCAATATACAGCCAGTCCCTGTGATGAATGGAGTGAAGGTGTCACTTGTAGGGTCAGTTGGTGTATGAACGATACTAGTAATAACATTCAATATACAGCCAGTCCCTGTGATGAATGGAGTGAAGGTGTCACTTGTAGGGTCAGTTGGTGTATGAACGATACTAGTAATAACATTCAATATACAGCCAGTCCCTGTGATGAATGGAGTGAAGGTGTCACTTGTAGGGTCAGTTGGTGTATGAACGATACTAGTAATAACATTCAATATACAGCCAGTCCCTGTGATGAATGGAGTGAAGGTGTCACTTGTAGGGTCAGTTGGTGTATGAACGATACTAGTAATAACATTCAATATACAGCCAGTCCCTGTGATGAATGGAGTGAAGGTGTCACTTGTAGGGTCAGTTGGTGTATGAACGATACTAGTAATAACATTCAATATACAGCCAGTCCCTGTGATGAATGGAGTGAAGGTGTCACTTGTAGGGTCAGTTGGTGTATGAACGATACTAGTAATAACATTCAATATACAGCCAGTCCCTGTGATGAATGGAGTGAAGGTGTCACTTGTAGGGTCAGTTGGTGTATGAACGATACTAGTAATAACATTCAATATACAGCCAGTCCCTGTGATGAATGGAGTGAAGGTGTCACTTGTAGGGTCAGTTGGTGTATGAACGATACTAGTAATAACATTCAATATACAGCCAGTCCCTGTGATGAATGGAGTGAAGGTGTCACTTGTAGGGTCAGTTGGTGTATGAACGATACTAGTAATAACATTCAATATACAGCCAGTCCCTGTGATGAATGGAGTGAAGGTGTCACTTGTAGGGTCAGTTGGTGTATGAACGATACTAGTAATAACATTCAATATACAGCCAGTCCCTGTGATGAATGGAGTGAAGGTGTCACTTGTAGGGTCAGTTGGTGTATGAACGATACTAGTAATAACATTCAATATACAGCCAGTCCCTGTGATGAATGGAGTGAAGGTGTCACTTGTAGGGTCAGTTGGTGTATGAACGATACTAGTAATAACATTCAATATACAGCCAGTCCCTGTGATGAATGGAGTGAAGGTGTCACTTGTAGGGTCAGTTGGTGTATGAACGATACTAGTAATAACATTCAATATACAGCCAGTCCCTGTGATGAATGGAGTGAAGGTGTCACTTGTAGGGTCAGTTGGTGTATGAACGATACTAGTAATAACATTCAATATACAGCCAGTCCCTGTGATGAATGGAGTGAAGGTGTCACTTGTAGGGTCAGTTGGTGTATGAACGATACTAGTAATAACATTCAATATACAGCCAGTCCCTGTGATGAATGGAGTGAAGGTGTCACTTGTAGGGTCAGTTGGTGTATGAACGATACTAGTAATAACATTCAATATACAGCCAGTCCCTGTGATGAATGGAGTGAAGGTGTCACTTGTAGGGTCAGTTGGTGTATGAACGATACTAGTAATAACATTCAATATACAGCCAGTCCCTGTGATGAATGGAGTGAAGGTGTCACTTGTAGGGTCAGTTGGTGTATGAACGATACTAGTAATAACATTCAATATACAGCCAGTCCCTGTGATGAATGGAGTGAAGGTGTCACTTGTAGGGTCAGTTGGTGTATGAACGATACTAGTAATAACATTCAATATACAGCCAGTCCCTGTGATGAATGGAGTGAAGGTGTCACTTGTAGGGTCAGTTGGTGTATGAACGATACTAGTAATAACATTCAATATACAGCCAGTCCCTGTGATGAATGGAGTGAAGGTGTCGCTTGTAGAGTCAGTTGATATATGAACGATACTAGTAATAACATTCAATATACAGCCAGTCTCTGTGATGAATGGAGGGAAGGTGTCTCTTGTAGAGTCAGTTGATGTATTAACGATACTAGTAATAACATTCAATATACAGCCAGTCTCTGTGATGAATGGAGTGAAGGTGTCACTTGTAGGGTCAGTTGGTGTATGAACGATACTAGTAATAACATTCAATATACAGCCAGTCTCTGTGATGAATGGAGTGAAGGTGTCTCTTGTAGAGTCAGTTGATGTATGAACGATACTAATAATAACATTCAATATACAGCCAGTCTCTGTGATGGAGTGAAGGTGTTGCTTGTAGGGTCAGTTGATGTATGAACGATACTAGTAATAATATTAAATACACAGCCAGTCTATGTTTGTATGATATACTCATTATTAAGTAATTAAGGCGCTGTCTAGGTAGCTGAAATTTTGACAATAAGATGTAGCGCTTTGGTTAAATATACACGAGTTTGGTCTTAACTGGAATTAACACAAACTATTTTCAATGACCCTATAGATTTGTAAACATAGTTTAGAAGTAGTCATTTCCACTCTCTCAAGTCCACAAATCCACATATTTTGGTTGATCATAAAGACCGGGAAACGAAAGGTAATTGGTACTTATATGAGAGTAGAATGAATCTTTTTTCAATCGAAAGGTATAATTTAATAGGAGGGTAACAAGAAAAATTGTATTGTATTTGTATTTTCCTCCCCCTGTTTGTTCTCCTATTACCGGACAGCTCCACCCAGGAACGTTATTAACTCACTTGGTTTATGGAGTTTATGAGTTTATGGTTGCTTAATCTAGCGCCTTAAAATAAAGGTGTTGGAGATGGGATTACATGTTGGTCCTTTTTGCCGCATATTTGATGTCTGGTGAAATAATATTTAATAAATCGGGAACTGGTCTTGTGCCCCTTTTTTTTTTCTTTTTGAAAGTGCATGTTAAATAATATATAGATGAATATTTTATTGAAGTTGACTGAAAGTTACGTATTGCATGAAAAGTTTCTAGGATCTCTTTATTCCATCGCATTATAATAACCATCCAAACATTCCCCAGTTCCAGGTGAACCAACAAAACAAGTTATGTCTCTTTCCCACGCGCAAACTTCCCTTCACTGAGCACGATCAAAGGAACGAGATTAAACGGCATCCATTCACCCAAGTTCTCTATGTGCATTATTATCATTATTATTAATATTATTATTATTATTATTATTATTATTATTATTATTATTATTATTCATAGGTCTGGTACAAGAAGATGACTTCAGTTACATAAATACCTGCATTGGTGGACACGTGGTTCATACGTCAAGTTCGGTTTAGTCTGCTTTGACGATGACGGGGAGATCAGGGTTCGAATACGGGCCGGGTGTACTGAGTGTGTTTTAACTAAATTCGGACTCCCCTATTTGCCCACTAGAATGCGGATACATTTCCTTTTTAATTATACCTTCCTCATCCCTACCTAATTCTTCATTTTACTTAGCACCACGTCTTACTACCCGTTCGGGTTATATGCTAATGGTTTTAAGAATTAGTAAGGCTATATTTATAGGAAGTGTACCCGCGTTTGCGTGGAGGGAGAGTAGAAAACCATTTTGGAAACACCACCCTTGGTACATCTGACCGAGATCCAAACCCCGGTCTCCACGTAATCTGCAGTCCAGTTTGTTGCGATACTGACTCCTTAGAATATTCGGCCACCAAAACGGGTGCTACTTTCCTTTTTTAATTCCCTTCCTCTCGAATGGTCTAAGGCGTCACGCTCGCAATAGACTTGACTGCCGATAATGGGGAGATTGGGGTTCGAATTCCGGTCGGGTGTATTAAGGGTGTTTTTTTACGTGGTGATAAAAAAATAAGGACTTTCTATCCCTCCATATTTTCCATTGGTACGCATAAAACCAGTGACTTTTAACGATTAATTCTAAGGAGTGAGAACAAGGAGGATTATTCACAGGGAAGCGCACCAGCATTTGCGGGGAGAGGGCATTGGAAAACCACCGCTATAAGTGACATATATGGATGGACATATAGACGTATCTAGATGTATAATATCATGGAAACCCCTCGACCTGTAATGTACAAGGCTGAGATTCAAACCTCGACGCTCCATTAGAAACCTAGAATTTAATTTTCTTCATACGATGACCTTAAAATTTCTTGAATATGTCAAAGGTGTCCTTGAATTTAATGAACTTTTTCTCTTCGTTTAAAATCTTTTAGATAATGCCGTCATTCTCATGACAGATATTCATGAACTGGTGATATCACCACGTGAAGAAAACTAAACTCTATATTTGTACTGGAGCAATATTTTGTTAATTTTGGAAAAAAAAAATTTGCTATAAAAAATGCAAAAACACTGGCCTTTCCTAGCGTCCCTAAGCTAGGTCAAGATCTCCACCCTCCTTAGATTTGATAGTTTATCCAACCGATATCTAATACTAGCAAGATATTGTACAATTAATTTTTTCTTTTTTTTTTGAGAGGGAAATTATACTTTTCCTTTAGGGCATTGCATGTTGACCAAACACCGAAACTTCCTCTGGGTGAACAAACACCCCATCATGTTTAGTGGTTTGGAAGGGTGAGGGGGGGTGAGTCCCTGGTCTCCATTGGCCCTCACATTACATTAAGAATTCGGGCCATCAGATTACACTATATTCGTTTCCCCCTCATGTTCCCCTCTTTCTTCCGCTAATTAGAATAGAATGTCTGTCGCCCACCGAACAAAGTTTACCCATTACCTCCCACCCTCACCCCCCTCAAGTAACCGGCATTTCTGACATAATGACGTGAAACTTGTTATCCTGGCTTCCAAGGTGTAATCAAGGTGAACATAGAAACTGAAGGGGGGGGAGTTGAAGTCGGTGGTAAATTTGGGACATCGATACGAAAATATTACAGCGTAGGTACAATTTAGCGGATGTTAACTCGTTAAAACTGGTCCTTTCAAGTTAGGGGGTCATTATGTCATCGGGGATTGAATGATTAGAGAGTACCGATATGAGGTACAGGGTGTCTGCGATTTGAATCCCGTAGAAGGCACATAGGTATATAGCAGCTCAATACATTTTTATTATCTTTTATCACAGAGTCTTACTACTCATTCAGGTTCTATACATATGTGGTAATTACGCTAATGTGTGAAGGATGAGGAAGGTTGAATTCGAGGAAGTGTACCGGAATTTTTTTCAAGAAGGAAGAGTATAAAATCACTACGTAAAAACCACTCTCAGTAGCCCCAACTGGGATTCGAACCCCGATCTCCCCGTCATCAGCAGGCCAGTCTAACACGAGAGACGCCTTAGAGCACTGAAGTTGGTAAGGGTGGTTTCACACACGGAATTCAATAATGCGGTTTCGCAATCCCCTTTACAGTCTTAAGTTGGTGCACTTACTCTAACTACCTTCCTAATTCTTTATCCCGTATAGATTAACTAAAGAAATAAAGGGATGAACAAAAGAAAATGAAAACAAAAATGCACTCGAATTAGCGTGATCAGGGAATGGAAACTCTCACGACGATAATTGAATGAGGTAAGAAGGGCTGTTAGGTACCTGAGAAACACAGGGGATTTCATAATACAACAGGCTTCAGTAGCCGAACGGTCTAAGGCGTGTCTCTCGTGTTAGATTGTGCTACTGATGACGGGGATATCGAAGTTTGAATCCCGGTCAGGTCTATTGAGAGGGTTTATTCCTGAAGGGTTTCCCACCCTCCTTCCACAAATGGGGGTAGATTACTTCTAAAATGCTTCCTTCCTCATCCCTACGCCATTGGACTAGTTATCATATACATATTCGTATAACCTGAACAGGTAGTAACATGTGGTGATAAAATAATAATAAAAAGAACTGGAGAGTAGGTGAATTCGGAACATTAAACTGCTTTAAATATTGATCCTTTGAATATAAGAAGAAACGAACTGAAGATATAAGCACGCCGATTGGAACACATAATGTTTTCTCTCTCCCGCCATCAATCTTCTTGGAATATTGGGTTGCGTAAAAACTCCATAACCCACTTCAGCGGTCGAATGATCTATAGCGTCCCTTTCTCAGTAGACTGGACTGCCGTTGACGGGGAGAAGGATCGGAATTTGAATCCCGGTCGAGTGTACTCACGGTGTTTATTTCCTAAATGATTTTCCAATATCCCTCCATCCAATTAAATGTGAATACATATTCTCTAAATTCAACCTTCCTAATTCCTAACATAATAGCGTAATTAGTACATATACTTATTGCCCGAATGGGGACCAGGGGGGAGATCCCGTGGAAAAAAAAACCTACCTAAATTTCCTCATCAAGGTCAAATCACTTCACAATAATCAATTAGATAAAACATTAAATTTCACTCTTCACTACTAATTTCTAGAAGGACTTTAAAGAATGGAAGCTACTTCTGGAAAACACAAGGAATTTTGTGTTAAGAAAATAGTGGCAAGCCTGGATAAACCACCAACACCACATCGCGGCCAGACGGAATTCGAACCTCAGCCTCGTAGTGAAGTTAAAGCTCGATCACCGCTGTGGAATCGAGGGGTAGTTATCGACAAATATATTTCATTATCAAAATCACCCAGCGCTACACCCTGGACAACACTTTTCTTTGAGTTAAACCGACAGAGAATAAATCTCTTCATTTCATTTCTTCCGACCCAGTTTTTAATTAAAAAAACAAACAAATAAATTCCAGTGTCTAGCTGGACAGGTTTGTGCACAGGGGCTACTAATTTTAAAATCTCAGCCCTCTGCGTCTGGTAGAAATCGCGCAATGCTCATGACAGACAGAAAACTCTTCGTTCTATTAATACAGATTGGTGTGCTATTACAGTAAACGTACACGTTACAATTTTCAATATTTTTTTTTAACAAATTTTGAATATTCTTTAAAAAAAAGTAGCTTCACGAAACTTATAATAGTTGTACTGGTGATCACGTGGACAAAAGTCAGGATAGTCTGATCTAGTATGCTGAAGATGGGGAGGTCGGGTTTAGAATCCCGTCTGGGTGGACTAATTGGTTTACCCTCCTCCTAAATGGTTTTCCACCATTCCTCTGCGCAATTGAGAATATATTTTCTAAGGACTCATTCATGTAAATATGGGATATGTAAAATGGTCGCTGAGATGTGGTGCAAAAAATAAACAAAATACAGTATTTGGAAAGCTTTAAATAAAAAATAATGCTAAAAACGTCATGTTTTACCCCCATAAACGTCAACATAAAAGTGTGGAATAATTTCTTATTCTCGCTAAAGTGGACTTTATTTAACGAGAAACGCAGCCAGCGTTTCTCCCCTCAAAAAAACTTGGCTATCGTCAACTTTTTATTTTACTAGAAGATTCGCGGTATTAACATCATATATAATCCGTGATACCAACTCTTAACTTTTTTTTTTTCCTCATTATTTTAGCAAGAAAAACTTTCGTTTAAAAGTGTTTTTTTAATGTCCAAAAGTTGTGGTTTTGCGCGATGATAGAAGACAGTTTTAAAGTTTATTTCAGAATGTCGTCACAAGCGGTTAAAACTAATGTGTGAAAAAGTTTTTTCATATATGTGTGTAGTTTTAAATTTGTTTTTATTCTGGCGCCTTCAATGATAGCAGTAGATATTTATCCAACAACTGTTGGCTACCCACTTCGGTGACCGCATGGTCTAAATAGGGGGTATTCAACCTTTTTAAGGTCCAAGAATTAAAGTTTCTGTCTCTTGTTGGCTCGCAATACTGTACCCACAATATTAGTATTAAATAAATATTAAAATAATAGCATTAGCTCATTCTTATACACTTAAATTCACACTAGGGGGTTAGAATTTAGTATGAAGTATGTTCTCTTTTGGTTTTCCCTTTTTTTTTATATATATATATTTTTTTCTTAACAGAAGGGAGCGATTTGTCTTGTCGACTAGAGTTGACGTTTCAATACACATTTGTATAAAAATGTAATACTTTTCTTCGCGTAAAAAGCAAAAATTGTTTATAAAATAAAGTAAAATACGCATTTATTATTAGTTGATTATAATATTAAATATATGTCTGTATTGTTTCATGTTTTTTCTTGAAATAATTTTATATTTTTTATGAGCCAGCGGACAGCAAAAACATGTTATCGCGGGCCGCGGGTTGAAGACCCGTGGTCTAGGACGTCACTCTCGCAATAGACTAGACTGCTGATGACAGGGAGATCGGGGTTCGAATCACGGTCGGGTGTAACGAGGGTGTTTTTTTTTCCTAAATGGTTTTCAACGATCCCTCCAAGCAAATACGGATACAACTATAAAATTCAACCTTTCTCATCCCTAATACACTAGCGTAGATTAGTACATATGCGTATAAACTGAACAGGTAGTAAGACGTGGTGAATTTTTTTTTCTTCAATGACGACATCTGCATATCATATGACTTGACGTATGAATACGTGAATGTAGGTAGACCTAGTAACTTTTTCATCTCTCGAATAAAGGCTCTTCCTTATGAAAATTAGAATGTAAAGCTTTCCGCACACTGGATCGGATCGGAACAAAACGATCGGAACGGAACGCATCGGAAATTTTTGATTATTTGCATTTTACTGGAGGCCCGCACACCGGATCGGTTCGGATTGGAAACGTCAAGGTTAGATCGGAACGGAATGAATCGGTTTGCTAGGAGGGAATATTTTGACGGACTCCGATGGATTCCGAAGCTATGAGCATGCCTCCTCCTCAGGACTGGACTATTGAATCATCTGCACTCACGCTCGGTTTACATCGATGTTCGTTTCCTGTCTTCGACAATTTTTTCTTATTTTAAGAAATTTTTTGGATTAAAAAATAATCTCTCTAGTTCAAAAGTAAGCCTACCCTATAATCTATGACGTTGTAAACAAATATTATGACTGTGATACAAAAAAAAATGCGTTTGGAGGATATATAGGAAATCGTATGTTGCATTTATGCCTTTCATATCTTCTTCCTCTTCATCGGAATCGGCAGAATTGCACACAGGAAACACCGTTGCCTCCTCTTCACTGCTGCTATCACTCACTATCACCAAATAACTAAGATCGATGTACCGTCTTTCCTTGCTGTCTTCCCACTGCCATGAATTGAATTCCAAACCATTGCGCGGACAAAACTCGTTCTCATTCGTAGGGTTCCGATTCCGGCCGTTCTGATTCATTTCGGTGTGTGGCAAGCTTAACTCTGCTTACCCTGGTCGACAATCCACGACACGCCACTGTTGTGTGGTCTAACTTGGTGAGCTCTTATCACCTCCAGACAGTTTCATTGGCTATGATGTGTGCTCTAGCAGTAAAGTCACAACGAGTGTTTTTTTTTTCCTGCCTGCCCGGGGGTTGTTAGGATGGGTAGGGTGAAGGGAGGGGTGCCTGAATCCTCGGATTACTGGTGCAATATCGCCTCGGGAGGAAAAAGTTCGCGGCTCTAACAGCTGCTAGCAAAAAGGACACATGGAACTTCCACAATTTTTTTTTTTGTCTGACACACTTTCCGTAATGTCGTCTCAAAATTAGACTGGCCAAGTCCTCCCGGTAAAGCGGTGGGGCCACCAAAAAGTGACCACTTTCACGGGGTTTAGCCTACAGGCAAAATTATAATTTTTCAAAATATCTTTTATTTGAGATGTTTAACGTGCACTTGTTGAACAGACTGATTATATAAATACACGACTTACAAACTAACTTAAATCAAAATCGCTTCAGCGGCTTAATTACTTTAGGCAGCACTCCCGTATTAGAGTGGCCTGCTAATGACGAGGAGATCATGGTTCGATCCAAGTCAGGGTGTACTGAGATTTTTTTTCCCTAAATGGTTTCCCCACTCTCTCCACGCAAATATGGGTGTAATTCCTCTAAATTGAACCGTCCTCATACATAACCCTCTAGCGTAATTAGTACATACGCATCGGTATAACCTGAATGGGTAGTAAGACGCTCTGTTAAGAAAAATTGTTGTAATCATAGTATATATGGCTGCCATGCATCTGTAAAAACCGTAGGAATCAACAAAACACAGGGAATTTCACCAAAAATTACAAAATAAATATAAAAAACAGAAATATTTGTGATTTTTGGTACATTAAACTGCGCAAACTTTAAATAGTCGGCCTTTTCATGAAAGAAAAATGAAATTGAAAACAACGCGCTCTCATTAGAATATATATTATCCCCCTCCACCCACCCACCCCATTTTCTCGAGAAACATTGGATTTGCTTAACAGCTAGGGTTGTGAAAAGCTTATTTTTTATTTGAGAAGTGAAGTCGAAATTTAGTTTGAAACATCTGAAGAAAAGTCGAAGTAGAAGATTTTTTTCTATCGTCACATAATACTAGACTACTTTAAATTTTAAGATTATTCACTAATACATCAAGGCAAAGAGAAAGGTTTAGAGAAAAACTAAAGGACACCATATTATTTAATGCTGACATATTTGAAAGTAGCTATGCTTACGTTATAGATGCCATTTAATCACTAGTTTGTGTAAAAACAAAGTTTAGTAATTAGTTCGCTTTGAACTGATTATAAGTTGAAATATATCATATTTTAGCGAGAGATCTCAACTCTTTCGATGTTTCGAAGATTCTAACGCTATGTGGGTGTCGAGAAGACGAAGTTAAGGAGATTTGGGCTTCGTCTTTGACTTTTTTTAAGCACCACGTCTTACTACCCGTTCGGGTTATACACCTATGTACAAGTTACACTAATATGTTAGGTATTAGGAAGGCGAATTGAGAGGAAATGCACCCGAATTAGAGTAGAGGGTAAGTGGAAAACCATTTAGTAAAAACCACCCTTAGTGCATCCGACCAGAATCGAACCCCGACCTCCTCGTCTTCGGCAGTCTAGTCCAACAAGAGAGCAGCGCGTTAGATCACACAGCCACTGAAGCGGGTCTCGACATTTCAAAGCTAGACACACCTCTAATAACAACTCCATACATTTACATCCAGTGACGCCGAAGATCATGCGGCCACCGAAGCGGGTTGGTCTAGTTATAATTTTTTGTAAATTAGAAATAATTTAAAAATTGAAATAAGGATTTCGCTCAAAAGGAATATCTACGAAATGCTTAGCATGATAAATAACAGTGGATACTTGGTTTTTTTTCTGGGAAACATTTATTAAACTGTATTGTTAACCGTAATTTGAAAATTTAGTCCCTAACGATAATAGATTATTAGAGAATATATACGTTTGTACCGAACCATTTATTTCCTAGCTCCACCATCACCTTGCATCCTAACGCGGGTACCTTATTTTGTTGTTTGTTATTACGATTTAGCTACGGGGGTAAAGGGGGGGAAGAATAATCTCCCACTATCCCTCCATCCCCATCCCCCATGGTCAAGTATTTATTACACGTGTCACAGCCACACGCTCGCAATAACTACATTTAGGCCCTTGTGTCGGGAAGGGGAGGGATAACATGGACCAGCCAGAAGTCATCCCCTTGTGCCCCCCCCCCCGCCCCCTCTCCTTGTCAAACCCCTTTTCATGCCCTTTTGTTTTCAACGAGTTTTCCCCGCCGCCCATTGTTTTTGGATGAAAAGAGGCTCACGCACCTCCTAGGTGGCGCCTTCACTAGCTGGTGACCAAAACCATACCGTGTACACTCCGTTCCAAACATTTCTACAATAGAGTCGCGATTTTTCTGCCTTCGATTATCCGGCCCGGTTCTCGGTGTTAATAAGTGCGTTTTACAATAAACAAACCGGTACATATCCACAATAAAACATTTACTGAATTTATAATGTAATCCATTTGACGCTCTATTTTTACTCATTGTTCTTGCTTTGTAGCTGATGTTCCATTTTCAAAATAAAGTACGTACTCTATAGTAAAGACTTAAAAAATTCATTTCTCGTTTTGTTTTTACTGTCCTCCTACATATTACTGTATTCCTATTATATATCGCAATCAGAAACTGTACAGATTCTATTAAAACAAAGTAAAAGTTCTGTGAAAATTTAAAAAAATAGGCAAACCGGCACTGAAAGTGATTTCCTCCCAGATTCTGTATTATCCGGCTTTTCCGCTATCCGTCCTGGAATACCGTCACTCTAGGCCGGATGATTGCGACTCTAGTGTATATCTATACTGGTAAATTGTGGAAAAAGAAGGGTTTAATACAACACGTGTATTAGCAACATCTCCAAGCTCTCGTCCCCAGAGAGTCATTTTAGACTGCTTTCCTCACTTTCTAACGGGAAAGATCAACAAAGTGAGGGGATCCAGCCGCCTTGAAAACCTGGAATACAGAGAAATGTCAGGGAATTTGCTTGGTCAGGGAAAATCCATAGAAAAGCCAGGGAATTTTATCAAATTTCTGGAATTTTATATAGCTATCAAAAAATTCACAACTTTTATTCACATTAGTGAAAACATTTTTCTTCCAGTTAATATACACCGCTAATATTATTTTTAACATGCGAATTAAAATCGTCAGGATATTTTGCTAGTTGCAGTTAGAGCCGCATCTAAATATATTATTCTTTAAATTGAAAAAGATAGCTGTATCCATATGCCATTTTTCAATTTAAAGAATATGTATTCTAACACAGTTGCTCCTGTTGAGCACACTGATCTTAATTCTCAAAGTCAACATGTTACTTTTCGTGTCTTTACACTTTCTATAGGAAGAAGGGAAAAATAATTAATGGCTCAATATGGTCTAATTGCAGCTTAACTTAGATCGCGCTAACCAATAGCCCATTGCTTTAGGCTGAAATCCTTTAAACTCTCCATAAAGTGACACACTTTCATGATGTGATTGTCTACAAATATAGTATACGTTTATAATATGATTAATATTTGTAAATATTATATAGTATATTTTGACTGGAAAAACATTTTGGCTTTGGAAAACTTGAAAAAGTCAGCAAATTAAAAAAAAATCTTGAATGTTTACCTCCATTTCACATTGATAACCATATGTTTGTTTGTGTTGCAAAGAATCATGGGTCAACATACGTTTTCTCTAGCATGTAAGTTGCTGCGACACTCAAGAAAATTATTATGCTTTCGATTTTTGGCGAACGTGTGAATAAATCTTTATGGGAAAATATATAATATATATATGTCATTTTAACCAAATATTTTTTCTAGCCAGAATAAGTGAAACATCGTCTTAGTAGATAAGTTTAGTTTACATTAATATAAATATAAAACAAAATTATTGAATATTTGTCAAGAGCATGGTGACATTTGATAATAAAGCTTCTTAAATCAAAAGAAAAAGTCCTAGTTGAATTCCACAATGCCCATGACAAAATTTAAAAAATGGTTGACTAACTGTATTTGTATAAAATTTAATTAAATGTTTCTACTTGATCAACATTTGGGATTATTTATGGTCCAAAACATGTTTTTAGTCATAAAAACTAAAAAAAACACATATTTTGACTGGCTGTCCCTTCTACCCAACATTAAAGACACACTGTAACCCAGATTTACAAACATGAACGGTCTGTGCGACTACTTAACCTAATCCTACACTTTCTTTTACTGCTATCACGTGATTTATTTTTACAAATAATTGTATGACTTCTCCTAGTATTTTAAAATTTGTTTACTAGGACTTTTGTATCCACCCAACCATAATTTCGATAAACGAGGTCCATTTTTTTTTCTTCGGGCAAAAGTAAGCGGATGACCTCTTATTACGTTTAGAAACCCTATTTATGTTATCGACATTGTTGAATCTGATCTGGAGAACGTTTAGCAACTATCAGCCACCAAATGTTTTGATTCACGTGATCAACCTTTATACGCCCGTACCGAGCTTAAGCTGACCATAACTTCTATGTGAAAACCTGCCCTACAAAGCCCGGCTGTGTAAACGTAGTCGGGGTCATATCACAAAAGAGGAAAACACTGTTTGGAAATAACTGGGTCGCTACAGGCTTTATTTGATGTTGATACAAAATGTATTTAATTTAATCTGATTAAGCCGGGCCTTGAATTTACTATACCCTTACTTATAGTCCTATCACGATGATAGCAACCATTTCTGATAGTGTGCGCCTAATATTACACTCATATAGCCCTAGTGTCAGTGTCTAATAACTTAATTGGAATTTTCAATCTAACTTAATCCATTGCACACGGCCACGACGTCCAACCCAGTTAGATAAGTTTATATCCAATCACTCCCTCACTAACACAGCGTAACGGGATGGTGTGCCATCAACCATCATTCTGGAACCGTTCATGCCTTCCTTCCTCCAGCAGGTAGATTTCAGGCATTACCTGGTCACACATAACATGGTCAGATATCTTATCCCAGTTACATTACCTTCAAATAAAAATGGTCCTAAGACATGAGCCCACCACACCTATACCAAACCATCATCTTGGGTGCTCCTTGCTCTTTAGTAGAGGAGATCCTGTGAGGATTGTATTGTGGTCCACTCCTTGATCAGCACTCACGGACACTCAAAATTATTATCAACTCTACGCATTCATTCGTTGTCGGTGATATCTTTAATATATAGAGCCGCTCCGATTGCTGGCTGTTGCCACAGGGAAGGGCTTTTCAGCTGTTTCCCAGCTCCGGACCTGAACGACAGAAGTGTATTGCCGTCTGGGAGTATTAGGCTGAATTTGATTTTTGGGTTACAGGTTACAGCTGCAAACCCTTAGTCCTGTGGAATCATGGTAAAAAAATGAAGTGGCACTGATGAAATGATGCTTTAAGAAATACACATAAATGGTTAATGTTCCTCTTATTTGTGAATTTGGGTTGGAAGAATATTGTTGTCTTTTTCTTAGAATTTTTGTTAGTTGGGGAGTTTGAGGTATGATGGTGCTTATGGGTGATAAATGAAGGTTGCTGTTTGATCTGAGCTGGAGAGGGAGAAGGGGATTAGTATGGAGGTGATAGATACTTTGTCCATTAGCGAAACACAAGAGGTACTGCTCACCCGTTATAGCGGTGGAAGTGTATATTACATCTGCAAGAACATTATTGCTGACCAGCTTAGTTGAGCGTGCTTTTTATGTCCTTTATCTTTATGCCCAGACTTTATTATAATCCTGTATTATAGTATTTAAAAAATGTATTTAAAATGACAGTAAACACTTTATCAGATGCAAAAATCCTCTTTTAACAAAAATAATGCCCAGAATCCGAGATTATTTTAGGAATTATTAATATGGAGGAGATTAGATTAATATTCCTAAATGGCCTTTGTATCGTACAGATAATCAGCTATTTGGCCGTGATTAATATGCTGTGGGGATGAGGGTTGTATATTGATGTATGGATTCACGATAATCTATTTCAAACACTGGCGATCTGGACACGCGATATAATTCAATAGTGTTCCCTGTGCTGTGAACTGCACTAACAACATTGACATCGGCAAGAGGAGAAACCTTTCTACCCAACCATCTGATAAAGAGTCCGGGTTATTGATAAGGCTTTAACGGCGTAATTAACGGTTTAGTGGGGGGCCTTTGGTCGTTAATATAGGGGTCTCTGATGTCGCCGTTTTAATTTCCTGTGGTTTAAATGGATAGCGCTCGAGTCAAAGATGCTTAGGCGGTCTGAATAATTTGGTTGATGTTGCTCATCTCAGTTTTAATAGCTTAGGTGGTTGAATAATAATTATATATTATAGTTTACTACAAAATGAGTTTTCCCAGACGAGGAATATTGTGAGAATCCAGGATTTTGAATTTTGAATCAAATACGAATTTTTGCTTAGTAATCTCGAATCGCTTTCATGTCGATTATCATAATTATTTGGAATTTTTTTGAATCGAATCCGAATATAATTCTTTTAAGTGAAAATGTTTAAGATCGAATCCCAGGAATTAAAATGAGTTTTTTTCACTTTTACTAACTTTTATTCAATATTTTTTAAAAAGAAATTCCCTTTGTCACTTTTTAGCTCAAATTACAGCTTACAGTTTTTAATTTATAGTTTTTTTTAAGAAAGACAATCATAATTTAGTAACTTTAACTGTAGATTGATTGATAAAATGTCATAGATGCATACAAAAAACACACAGAAATCATCAAAACTACTTGAAAGAAAATATATGCATTAAAAAAATTAAAGGAATTTATTTTTAAATAAATTACAAATGGGAGTAAAGATATCTTGACACGAGGAACTAAACGAAGGGAGACATTTAAGAAGCAGAATTATGCATACATGCAAATAAATTGTTTACAGAAACCACTGAAAGACATAAGGCTTTGCAGGATAATATCCATACAAGTGATTGCCGAGCAGACCTACGAAAAGAAAGGAAAATTTTAAAGACTTAGCAAACAACCTTCAAAAGAAAAATTAAAAATTCAAATCCTATAACTATGTTGGGGATGACCTACCAATAATCATTATTATAAATATAAAACCAATCAAAATTCACCCACCTCGGTGGCGTAATTAGCTAGCGTGCTAGTTTTGTGTTGAGCTAGAGTGCGGAGGACGGGGAAATCGAGGTTCGAATCTAGCTCGGGTGGACTGGGGGTGGTTTTTCCTAAATGGTTTTCCACTCTCCCTCCGCACAAATGCGGGCTTACTCCCTCTATATTCAACCTTCCCAAATCCTAACCCATTAGCGTAATTAGTAATTAAGCGTACAACCCGAACGGTTAGTAAGACGTGGTGCTAAATAAATAAAACATTATTTAAAATTTTAAATTTTGAAAAAAAAAATCGTAGCAAAAAACTTTTAGTTTTAAATTTTCGAAACTCAAATCCGATATTTTCTTGACTTTTCGAATCTCTAATATCCTGAACGAATTCGAGGATTTGAGGGTCCCGTCGTTAAATTTATAATATTAAACCACCTTTTAAGTTTATGTTCCGCTATTTTAAATAGGATAACGAGCGGATATTGTCTATTCAAAGCTGGTCCACTGACAAAACATTGTGTCATCATGCGCTGGACTGAGGCTCCCACAGAGCCTATAAGACCCCCCCTCTCCCCAACCACCCTCTGCTATTGTGGTGCCATCTAGTAGCGGCGGTTTCGCGCCCTGTTGTGGTCGCCGACCTCTCTCCCCAATCATAGGCCAGTAACATGGCTATTGACAGCTACCGATCAACCGTGCCTAGCAGCCCGCACATCCGTGAACGTGTACACATTGAATTGTCCACTGCGTAATGACGTCCTGTTTCGACTGGGGAAAGGGATTGAAGCAGAAACATAACCCCCCTCACCCCCTTTTTTAATGTGATATGAAAATTATTGTTTACGAGCCGGGGGCTGGTAAAATATTAGAGTTTCATTGAGTTAAACCTGATTCACACGTTCACAGGTTATTTTTTGTCATGTCGCGTTTTAGTAACTCTCCGGGCTGTCCTCATATCTACACTAATGAGATAGGGATGAGGAAGGTAGGGTATATCTACGATAGGAGGGGTCATGACAGTTAGGTAAAGTTACCATGTATCCATACACCAAACCATATGATTTGCAAGACCATATTATGTTGAGTTGTCACTTTTCACAGTCAAAACTTTCACAATAAACTTTTTTTTTCTCCATTTTAACAGCTTTTAAATTAATGAAACACAAACTTATTAAAATAACCGCTTGGGTATTTATGTTTTGTGGAAGCGGCGTCTGTGGTTCACTTAAGTATGATTTTCAAACTAGAGTTTCTAAAAGGCTGCTTTCTCTACATAAATTAAGATGGGGAGCTAGTTAAAACAAGGGCGGTTGATGACGTAATACAAACCGTCTTCGGTTGTGTTCATCATGCATTGTTTACAAAATAAAAATATTTTATTTCGAAACTACTATTTTGAATGGCTCTTTTCTCTAAGTTATAAAAACAAATCTGTTTATCTTGCTGGCCAGTTATAGCAATATGCAAGTGTGAATACAATACGTTTTAATTTAAATATTTTGTTTTTTCAATGAGCGACAAAAACGTCAAATATACAGTTTCGGGAAGAACTTTTAATCTTATTCGATAACACTTTTAATTGATAATTTAGTAACTAATAATAATTATTTCCTAATGGGTGGCTATTAATTCCTTACAGCCAATGTTCGTAACCTTCTGCTAGCTATCCCTTACCTACTCTCCAACCGTAGAAAGGATATGTAAACTAGAATAAATGTATCGCATTTGTGTTAAGGGAGAGGGAAAAATCATTAACAGGATGATTACCAGTCATGAATGTTATGGAAAATTCAGGAAGTTAATTTTCAGATATGGAATATTTGTGAGCCAAGTTCATTGTGCAGGTAAGAATAGCATTTTTTTTAATGATTTGCTAAAAATTATCTTAAATTAATTACTTTGTTAATTTATGAGAACATCCAATGTTATTTCGAATGAAAATCTTAGTTTGAGGGGATGACTAATAATCTTTTTTCTAACCCTTTTGGCTCATGAATATTTATATAAGGGTCATGGAAAAGTCATTAAATAGAGTTTACATAATTCGGTAGTCATGAAAAATTCATTAAATAGAGTTTACATAATTTAGAAGACACTGATTAAGGAAAACTACGCTCATTACTACGCTGAACTCAGAACTACGCTACCAGGTGGGATTTTAACCCTTACCTTCCTCCAATGTCTACATGGTATTACATTGAGGGAGGGTGGGTAAACCACAGTGTTACGTAACATAGATTTTATACTTAAATTCTAATGTTGAAAAATTAATTTATATCCATTATTTAAAATGTATTCTGAATGGTATCAGATCCGAGTCCTTCTTTTAGTGTCACAACAACTTCCTTATGAAATAATGACATTCATTCTTGATGTGAAAATTTATGTAACACGGGTTGGAGGGGGGTAAAGGGGTCGTGTTAAATGGCGTTATCATAAATTAATATGTTTAGCTTGAATAAGGTTTCGTCCTTTTTTGTTAAATTATATAATTTCTATTTTAGGTTTAATTTTTTCATATCATTAGTATTTTAATGAACTAAAATTAGTAAGAAATGAATAGAGTAATCAAACCTATTAAATATATTTTCAAAACATATAATAAAATAAAGCTTATCAATTATTTAATAAGTTTTCTCATATTATTAATAATAAAGGATCTAGGGTGACCTGGTGGTCTAGGGGTAAGGTGTCAGACTTCTGTGCTGAGGATCCGGGGTTCAATCCTCGGTCCTGGCACAGATTTATCTGATTGCCAAATCCTTACTTCACCTCTGACAAGACGTGTATTAATCACAACTTGTGAATGTGTGTAATCCCAGGCCTCCACCGTGGTTCGGATACCACGTTAAACTGTTGGTCCTCCATTTCATCTCACAATCACCCTAACATTGCACATTAGCGTAAGTGCGTACAACCCGAACGGGTAGTAAGACGCGGTGCTAATAATAATAATAATAATAATAATAATAATAAATAATAATAATATAATAAAGGATCTAATATGTTTTATATATTATTGTAATTAAATGACATGTAATAATAAATGAATCTTACTCGTATCTAACTACTATTCAAGCTAATCGAATGATAATGGTAATTATTAATCAAAATTAAAATCTATTAATAGAATAGAAGTTGGATGATCCCATAGTGGTCATCATTGTTTGAGTATATAGGGGTTTTCTACCGTATTTATTACAGAAAACATCGGTTTGTGGTATAGGATCACTGAAAGTCTGATCGGAAAGAAAGGGGGAGGGGGGGTAAAGTATCAACTGCCCTGAACATGTGCACAAAGGTCAGACAGAAAGCGCAGGCCGACCTGTCTGCAGCAGAGTTTAATGTCAACACGCGACATTTCAACTACCGCCGCGATATGCACCAACAAATTTAGGTCAGACCCGGTCGACGGAAAAGTCAAGGACTTAAATAAAGGCTCAGCCAGGATTTTTTTTAATCTTTAAATACTTAGAACCGCAATAAAAAAAAATTTCACACCTTGTATTATTAAACGTCCCCATTGGCGACGGGTAGAATTCTTTTAGAGGAAACTTATCCGCATTTTCTTGGAGGGAAAGTGGGAAACTCTTTAGGAAAATCCACTTCAACCTCCTCATCCACCGGTAAAATAGACTACAGTCCATCCAGCATAAGAGTGGGGGTGACAGCTAGCAAAAGTACCAGATTTACTCTCATATATCATTCGCCAAACCATATTATCTGCGAGACCACAATATGTTGAGCTGCTGTCACTTTTGGGCAGTCAGAACATTCACAACAAACAATTATTTTATTTTATTTTAAGTGTTTTTGCATTATTGAAATAGAACCGTATGAAAATAACTGTTTGTATGTTTCTTTTTTTTTATTTCTGCGGTTTACTTAAAAATGCTTTACAAAAGATATCTTCTAAAAGGCTCTCATGTCTTCATAAAGATGGCGAAAGGGATGAAATGAGAGAGGTTGATGACGTCATACAAAACGTATTTGGTTGTGTTCACGCGCATGTGCTTACAAAATATTTTTTTATTTTTTATTTTGGAACTAATATTTTGTTAGGCTCATTTCCTAAGTACACAAATAAAAATGTATTTATGTTACAATTTATGCTGGCCAGTTATAAGAAGATACAAGTGTGGTTATAATACTTTTAAATTTATTTTTTAATGTATCATAATATATATTTCTTCCACGACCGCAAAATAAAATTAAAAAAATAGTCTTATTAATATAGTTTGCTCTTTCAATTGGTTAGGTAAGAGCCAATGGCACAATAATCCTTAGGGAAGTATTATTAAAAGATTGTATTTAACACTTTTAATTGATAATATAATATTACTAAAAAAATAATTATTTCCCCATAGGTTAACATTAGTGAACCAATATTTGTAATAAAAATCTGGTGCTAGCTTTCATTATTACCACCACTCCTACGCTGGATGATCTGTGGATGAACCTGACACCAATCCTGATAGAACTTCAGTAAAAAAAAACCTTAGATTAATAACAATGTGATAGGGATGCCCAACATATAGAAAACTGGTAAGATACACGGAACGAAATATCGGGAAAAGGTAAATGTATATACTTTGCTGTGCTGGGCGTCCGGGGTTCAATCCTCGGTCCCGGCACAGATTTATCTGATTGCCAACCCCCTTCCTTCACCTCTGACAAGACGTGTATTAATCACAACTTGTAAATGTGTGGAATGCCAGGCCTTCACCGTGGTTCAGATTCAACGTTAAAACTGTAGGTCCTCCATTTCATCTCATAATCACCCTACCATTACACATTAACGTAAGTGCGTACAACCCGAACGGTTAGTAAGACGCGGTGCTAATAATAATAATAATAATAATAATAATAATAATAATAATAATAAAAGATTTTGGACGTTTAATTGCAAGCTTTGAATAGTATTTACTTTAATAATACGGAAAAAAGAGCCATATTGTAGAGTCAGTAGTTGAAATTGTCGTAGTTGAACGTGGACGTATTTAGAAGGTGTAGTTTAGCAGAGGTGAACAAGAAATTGTCGTCACAGTCCAGAATGCGCTTGTGTAGTAAAATAAGTGTTCAGTTTTTTAGGGACGAGCACACCTCTCGAGTTTTTTTTTAATGCTTGTTACAGTCTTGTTAAGAGTCTAGTCGTGATGTAGTCTTGTTATCGTCTTGTTAGAGCTATCAGGAAGCAGCCTAGGGCTGTTTAACAGTGCTACCCATGTTAGTTAAAGATCGTATTAAGGGTTCCGGGTTACCATTCATGTAGAGACTAAAGGGCATAAAAAAGGCCAGGGAAAGGGTTCATGGGCCTGTAGGATGGGACAAAGGCTTGTTCGTAGTGTTCATTAGTTCTTGTAAAACTTGTAAATATACTTTTAAAGTTCATACTCGTTTTATAATTAAAGTTCAAAGAAAATAACCCATTGCCTTTTATAATATTTTCTAACGTGTTCCTCCATCAAACCCCATCACTAGTGAGAACCAGGGAGTGTCAACATCATTTGTTCACTGACATAGCCTTTATGAAACCCCAGTGTGATCTAAAATAACACCTGTCGATTGTGAACCCCCCACCCCCCCTCAAACCGCTCCTCAGTTATAAAATATTGGGCCACATATAATTGTTCATCAAAGTGGAAACATCTAGCTATAAACTAAAATAACATATTACTTTATAAGTATAAGTTATCTGGAGAAATGGTGACTGGAAAATACAGGAAATTTCACAGTAATAAACCAGGGACAGTGAGACCAAATGAGACGAGATTGTCATCTTTGTTCATGTATTTCACAATCGGAGAAGATGAGGGGAGAACGGGGGGAGGGGGTTGTCATTTAAAAGTCATGGAAACTTATTCGTCTGGATCTCTAGATAACATCTGTAAATATAAAATAATAAAAACTTTGTTAAGGGTGGGTTTCTATTCATGCATAACGCATAGTTAACAGTGAATAGAACATATAAATATATATTTAACACAGCGTCTTAATACACGTTCAGGTTATAAGTCTTTGTACTAATTACGCTAATGGGTCAAGAATTAGGAAGGTTGAATTTTGAGGAAGTATACCTGCATTTGCGTGAAGAGAGAGAGATTGAGAAAGCACTTAGTAAAATCCACCCTCAGCACACCCGACTGGGGTCGAATCAAGATCTCCCCGTTATCGGCAGTCTAGTCAATTACGAGAGTGATGCATTACACCATGCGGCCACAAAAGTGAGTTGCAAGATGCTGAAACGCTTTATTTTCAATGATGGCGTTCATAATCGAAGCATAGTAAATAATGCACAACGCATAAGATTTATTTGACTTTAACTTGTTATGTGCTATCCATGAACATGAGCATATATCAACCCATGAGATTGTGGGAAGAGGCCTTAGCCAAATAAACGTCAGTACAATATATTCTGTTCATGTTAGAAATTATTAATGGAGTTTTAGTTGTCAAACTCGCCTTCAATCAAATAATGGTTTTTGTTTTAGTGTCAATGACTACGATATTAAATATGAGGGGAAATAAAAGTGAAATACTAAATTGTTTTATGTTATTGCGACCAAACTACCCTAATATTCTTGACGATGATGATGATGATGATGGTAATAAAATCGGAACCAAATAAAAATCAAATAGTACGTTCACCACCTATATAAGGTTAATTTTATGTTTCAAAAGACACAGTTTAATGAATGTTGGTTTTCGAGTGAGCTCTTGGTGAATTATTATTTAATACCTTATCCATTAGAGAAAAAAAAAGGCGAGGACAATTTTATTTCTATTAATAAAAAACAATCAATTTGAGTAAGACTTTGATCTCTACATTTCATCATAAACCATTGTAATTTTTATTATGAATTGTGAACTGTACGTTATGCGCTAAGTACTATGCACTATTAACTATTAGTTATCAGTTATGCAAATATACAAACCCAGTTAAGCTATATTTTTTTTGCTTGTTTTAAGATAATAGATTCTTTTATATTACGTCATTTATTATTATTATTATTACTATTATTATTACGTGTTATGCCCTACAACAGGTTCATTCCTGACCGCCAATGCTCCCTGTCTTCTTCCTTCAGCTCCCAGAATTCTCTTCTTTCCTTCAAGTCATTCCATATTTGAATCCTTTTTACCTTCAACGTCTCCATCAATGACTTCACTTAAGGGTCCATAAACCACGTAACGCTGTTAAGAAGGAGGTGAGGGGAGTAGCTCCAATGTTTACGTCGTGTTACACGGGGGAGGGGGGGTGGTTGGGTACATCACAGTGTTACGTAACACAGATCTTGTGCTTACATTATTATGTTGAAAAAATAATAATTTAGTAACTTCAGATTCTGAGCTGTATTAAATCTGAGTTAGTGTCATGATATAAGCTTTACTATGACATAATTACATTCACTCTTGATGTGAAAAATTACGTAACACAGGTTGGAGGGGTGGAGGGGGAGGCTAAAGGTCTACTTGGTGTTACATGTAGGAGAGAGTGGGGGCGTAATTAAAAAGCGTTACGTGGTTTATGGACGGCACCCTTGTATGGCATATTGTTGCTGTACCCCTTCCCCCCCC
>CABFWO010002676.1:35182-47248 GCA_902155825.1 Timema genevievae
ACACACACACACACACACACACACACACACACACACACACACACACCAGTTTCCTTCATTCCCTCTCCCTCCCAACCCTCCACCATTCGACTGCTTCCATCACGGACTAATTACTAGACGTGGTGAGTTACCGGAAGTGGAGAGGGCGAGGATTACTGGACATCTATTGGGCCGACCAGGCTTATAGGCCTTTGGTTGTAGATCAAGTTGAATCCAGGTGCTTTAGGGCCATTTCCAGGAGGAGCATGATGCCAAGAGGGAATGGATGATGATAGAAGCAACAAAGAGAAATACGTTAAGAAGGAATGTAGGATGATAGTCACTGATGGCACAAAGAGAAACTCTTTAAGAAGGAATGGACGGTGATAGTTACTGGTGGCACAAAGAGGAACTCTTTAAGAAGGAATGGACGGTGATAGTTACTGGTGGCACAAAGAGGAACTCTTTAAGAAGGAATGGACGGTGATAATTACTGGTGGCACAAAGAGAAACTCTTTAAGAAGGAATGGACGGTGATAATTACTGGTGGCACAAAGAGAAACTCTTTAAGAAGGAATGGACGATGATATTTACTGGTGGCACAAAGAGGAACTCTTTAAGAAGGAATGGATGGTGATAGTTACTGGTGGCACAAAGAGGAACTCTTTAAGAAGGAATGGACAATGATAGTCACTGGTGGCACAAAGAGAAACTCCTCAAGAAGAAATGGATGGTGATGGTCACTAGTGGCACAAAGAGGAACTCTTTAAGAAGGAATGGACGATGATAGTCACTGGTGGCACAAAGAGAAACTCCTCAAGAAGAAATGGACGGTGATGGTCACTGGTGGCACAAAGAGGAACAAGCCAAGAAGGAATGGATGATTAAAGTCGGAGAGGAACACGTAAAAAAAGGAATGGACAACTATAGTCACTTGTGACACAAAGAGAAGCAACAGCCGACCAATAACAGCAATTTAATCGTAAATAAATACACAATCGTATATGTTTGGTCCTGATTAAGGTCCTGAGGTAAGGTGTCATCTGATTGTTATTAAGAACATATTTTTAGAAAATTATTATAAAAGCTTTAAAAACATCTCAAAACACCTCAATATTAATTATTAAGAAAAAAATGCATACGAAGGGCCAGCCAGCTGAATTAAGATTGAACCATATTCCAAATCGGACACTACCCGCACCTAGAGATGAACATTTTCCGGGAGATTTTGAATAGGAAAATTTTCCGCAATAGCGGCTTGTGGTGGAGGGGTTAAATGGTAGAGGTGGCACCTATAGCCTATTGTACTTCAAAATATAGTGTGTTAAGAGACGAGTGGGTTATAGAAGTTGGAGGGGTGGTTAGGAAGCACGAAGAATAGGGGGGAGACAAATATCGGGCCAACCTTAAAATTATTTTAAATAATTTATTCATGATAAACAATTGAAGTATTATTTATGAACATAACGAGTCTACAAAGGCTCTCATTCTTTTGTTACTTTACTACTTTTTTTTTAGTACAGCATCCTACTACCCATTCGGGTTATACGCCTATATACTAATTACTCTAATGTGTTAGGGATGAGGAAGGTTGAATTGAGAGGAACTGCACCCGTGAGAGTGGAAAACTATTTAGGAAAAATCACCCTCAGTGCAACCGACTGGTTTCTAAAACCGATCTCCCTGTCATCGGCAGTCTAGTCTGTTGCGAGAGTAGCGCGTTAGACCGTGCGGCCACCGAAGCTTGTTTGATGATGTTTCTAGTGTTAACGCCCTTACGATAAAATCGTACGTACTTTTTCATATAGTCTATAATATGTGAATAAATTTCCAAAAATCAGTCATTATGGTTAGTTTTAGAAAAACAAACATTTATGATGTATAACACTCCCCAGATATCCATTTAAACAAAATCGTTAAAGCCAATGTCGAAAAATTTCAAATTCTTTAAAATTAGTCATCAGTAAACTACACAGGAAGCTCTCTCTCAAAAAAAAAATCAGAGCTATTTGTCATGTCAAAAGCTTCTCGAATACCCTTTTAAAACCTAATCGTTTCAGCCATTGCCAAAAAATTTTAGTTCTTAAAAATCTGTCAGTAGTAAAAACTATCCTTATACGACTTTTTCTCAGAGCAACAAATTAGTTAGTATACGGGGTTATTTGTCATTTCAAACAATACATTTCCAAACAAAATTGTTAAAGGCATTTTCAAAAATCAGTCAATTGAAAACTACCCTTAATACGAAGGCTAGGGTCAAAATAAAACAAAAGTGCCTTTAGGTATGACGATGTAATATCTCTCAAGTTTGAAAAAAATCCACCACTCAGTTTCGGCTGTAAGAAACACCTTTCAAGGTCAAATATTTTCACGATTAAGTTAAAATACTTCCTCTGTGTGATAAAATATGTAAGATGATATTGTACCCACCATCTTAAAGAAAACTAGGTTTTTTTTAACTTAACATTTTCAGCGCTTTATAAAGAGATTTAGAATATTTATTGAATTTTTACTACTAAATAACATTTGAATACATGTGTATACGTTCAATGCAAAGATTTAAATTTTGTGTAAAATTCCTGGCAATGTTTATTTTAGGATGATAAATTGATGTTCCAAAAATAAAATTCATGTTCGAAATAATGTTTGAATTTATTTAAAAGTGGTTGGTGCAGCCTTAAACCTTATTAATCACCCGCTGTTAAATGCTGAGTAAACGTTCTGTTTTCCAAATCTCTTACGTAGACATATCTTTAGATTACTGTGGTATACGGGATGGGGCAAAAAAAACACTTTTATGCTGTCTCAACAAAAGAAAATAATCTATTATCAAATTATTTTTATTTCTCCCCTTTCTAAGTTTTTTCAACTATACAAGTTTACTTTCTCTCTCTCTCTTTTTTTGTAGACCTTATACTTTTCTATTTTTTCTTCTGCTCAGTCAGTCCCCGTTTTCGTCATCCACTTAAGGGGATTCGAAGAAAAAGGGGTGGAGGGGGGGCCAACACAGTTGAAAGCCATATTGAGCTGAACGCACCAAACCCTCTCAAACTCCCCCAAGCTCCCTACCAAGCTCTAGGCAATTATTGGCTTCATTCATTAGGAAAAAAAGGCATTTCAGCAATGTTACTTCACTTTGCTATAGATGATCTATATAAGCCTATTACTATCCATCCCCCCTACCCACACCACCACCACTCTTTCTGCTAACATCTCTTCTTCGAACAAATCTCCTTAAAGGTTAATATCGATCTTTATATGGGTATCGATATGTAATTTAAATAACTGAAACTCGTGGGAGCATTTAAGCGATTACCGATTATTTCGTGGTTCCGATTCCTTGTATAGGATAAAAGTATTTCTTTAGGCCAAGGGTCTTCAATCCACTCTAACTTTTTTGCGGTCCACCAGCTCATGAAAAATATAAAATTATTTAAAGAGAAAAAATGAGAAGTACAGATTTATATTTTGCATGATTGAATAATAAAATAAATACGTATTTTAAGTTATTTTATAAACTATTTTTTATTTATACGTAAAGAAAAATATTACGTTTTTATACAAACTGACGAAGCTGTCTGTGACGATGAAAGCTTGTCCTTAAAAATGTATTTGTGTGTTTTTTAGTGTTCTATCTAAACAATTTCTACTCCAGTATCACCAAGGTAAGTGTGCTTGCTGGCTATCCCTCCTAAACTAAACCATAACTTAGGGCCAGTTTCATAGTCAAACTTAGCATGCCTAAAGTGCGAGTCGATACTAAATACAGGACGACACCTACCTAGACCAAAATGGAATGGGCCAGTTTCGCATATGAAACTGGCCCATTCCATTCAATCTCAGGTAGGTGACGTCTTGTATTTAGTATAGCGCCGCACTTGAGGCGTACTAAATCTGACTATGAAACTGGCCCTTAGCCCAGTGCTCTATTCCAAATAAGGAAAGGTTTTTGTAACTCTTATCAATGGCAAACTATTCTATATGTCCTTGTGTGGCAAGTGCTGCAGGATTCCAGTGTCAAGAACCCCTGGCTTAAATAATTTTACCACTGATTTGGGTCGCAAACATTACTATTGCTATTATTAATGATGGAGGTAGTATTTACTATTATATAAACAAAATAATACTTTAAACATTACATACTGGAAAAAAAACTCTAAAGAATGTTGACGTTTAGTAGACGTTAGAATTGTTTTCGAAAATACGCGATAAATTTAATAAACGTGACAAAAAAAAAAGGTTCTTCAGCAAGAAAAACTGTAAAAAGATTTAAGTCGGGAATCACACTTGAGGGGTTTGATGTGTTGGGGTGAGGGAGAGGGGTGAAAGGAAAGTGTTTGAAAGTTACTCTCAAGCACCCCCCGCCTCCCCCCTGAGGACGAATAGAACAAAAGACTGTCACGCCCCGTNTTTGCGTGCGGGTGGTGGTGGTGGTAGAGAAGTTGTCTCCTCTTCTCTCCACCTTTTCTTCCGCACTCCTGGAAGCAAAAGGAAAACTTTTGGAGCGCCTTAAGAACGTTTCTTCGTCACACTCTACACAGAGTCCGTCGTACAGTCGTCAACTTGGATATTTAGAGGCTTCATTTTTACTTTCTCTCGGTCCTTCAGGAAAAAGCAGTTTTATGATTGAAAAATCAAATATCCAAAGCTATTATTTATGTTTTTAGAAAGGATTACTCCATATAGATATCATATTCTGAAAATTGCAAAATGACACCTAGACACGGGAATTGAACCCGCGACCTTTGGTTTAGTACGCCAATGCTTTAACCACTGAACTATCCAGGAATCGTCCCGTATTCAGGGTCATTCTTCACTCATATTTTAAGGGAGAATCTGTGATGGACGTGTAGAAATCGTTGGCTGCAAATGTGTGATTAAAAAAAAAATTAAGATCACGAGCTATCAAATAACGCAGCCATCTTTGACTCGGTAGTTGGCTTAATGCTGTCACTTGTACAATTATTATAATTATTGTAAAGGATCACATATTGAAGAATCAAATAGCCGAAGCTATTATTTATGCTTTTAGTGAGGATTACTCCCTCTAGATATAATATTCTGAAAATTGAAAAATGACATCGAGATTTTTGTTGTTGTGATTGTCAACAAATTTAGCTCTGTCGTTGCCCCCCACCCCTCAACTCCTAACCATTATCTGTATGTCAATTTATAATGATAGCCTATCAACTGGCGGGAGTTGTCGGGTAGGATCGTTTAAAATAGTCAAACTCGTGTGTTGATGGATATATTGTAAACTAAAGTACATTTGTGATGTAGATAGTTAGTTGGTCAAATACAGTCCTTGAATACGTCTTTTAATGTGAACTATTCCACACTTTTTATATCAGTGTTGATTATTAAATCAGGGTCCGGATTTTGATGACATGCCATCTATTTTTTGGTCCATCAAAGACAATGCTCATAAGTATATAAACTCTGTTAATGATCCCCTGATTGCAGAAATATATATTCTATAGGTCATTTTTTGGTCTTTTTTTGCCATTTTAGATTTTTAGTTCATGTTTTGCTTTTTTTTTTGTTTAATAAGTCATTTTTAAGAATTTTTTGAAAGAAAATGTAAAATGGTTTTTAAATTACTTAAAAAAAGTTTATATAGGCCTATATGAAATATCGGTTCTTTGATAAAACATATTATTCAAACATCAGATATTTTACCACACACTTGTTGACTGAAGAAGATGATGTAAGAGTCCAAAGGAACTTTGTGCCTCTTTACCTGAGTGCTTATAAAATCCACATTCCTGGTGAGACCTTCACTACACCTAAGTTAGAAAGTGTTGCAGGGGGAGGGGAGAGCAATTTTTAGAGTTCAAATGAAATTTGTAACGTCTTTACATTCCTGGTGAGTCACTCACAATACCATGTCTGGAAAGGGCTGCATAGGGATGGGGGAGCTGTCACTTTTAAAGCAGGTATTTGTATTCCAATGTTAAGTAGAACACATGATTTTAGCTGTCAAAAGATTTTAAATAGCATAGTTTTCATTTATAAAGTGCGCGTAATATTTATTTGCTTGCAATAATTTTATGTGTATTTAGAATACTTTAAACCAAATCATCTAAAGCGAGTCATTTGAGGCAACTTATCACTGCATTCGGAGAGGATATTTTTCTACAGAGAGTGAAATACTTTTCTGTAAAATATGTGAAGTGAAAGTGGCTGGCATCAGATAAAAGATTTAACCATTCAACAGCAATAGCATTCGCAACAAACATGTCTGTGGTTCCCAGAATATTGATAAAAAGAAAACCTCTCAATTATTACTTGCACAAAATGCATTCACGAATCAAGAAAAATCCTTAATATTTTATAAAGATTTGTGTGACGTTCTGGTATCTGCGATTGTTCCTCTGTGGAACCTGAGCAATGTTAAACTAAAGGATTTCCTGGGACTGTTTAAGGGTCATTCTATTACAGACGAGTCCACACCGAGGAAAAACGGGAAATGGACATACTAGGATTTTTGCTTATATGTATAGTGTAAATCCTAACCCCTGTAATAAATACATCATATTATGGAATCTCAATTAAATTTTTTATGTATTTTTTTGCAGATTTAAAGTCATTATTTAGAGTCTTTAATTTCAGTTTATAGGCCTTTTTTGGCAATTTTAAGTTAATCAAAATCCTGGTCTTGATTATTATATATTAGCCCTCCTAGCTAATGAATTTTTAGCACCGCATCTTACTACCCGTTCAGTCTACGTGCATGAAACGATTGCGTTAACGTGTTAGGAATAAGGAAGGTTCACTTTAGAGGAAGCGCACCCGCATTAGCGTCTAGAGAGAGGGGAAAACTATTTAAAAAAAACACCTTCAATATACCCGTCCGGGATCCAAACCCCGGTTTTCCCGTCATTGACAGTACAGTCCAACACAATAGTGATTCCTTAGATTATGTGGCCACCAAAGCGGGTAACTTTAATGTTAATTTGCTTAAGATAAGGAAGTTAGTTGAGCTATAATGTGGTAAAATAAATTGACGCTGATCTAATACGAAGTGAACATCAAAGATGACGCGACACAAAACAATCTTAATACTTCCGCCATTTGTTTGTTATATATGGTCTTAACATATTTTATTACTGAACCATTCGGGTGTAAAAGATTCAAAATAAGAGCGAAACAAAGGCATACATATATATTTTTAGTTTGAAGGTGTGGGTGGGTCTACTTAAGTGACCCCCACTGCAGGGGGCTGCGATATCACTTTTAAGAACAAATGCTGTAGGCCTATATGGCATCCCCCTTACTTGCTCGGCTCCATTCTTACTTCGCGTAACCTAAGCTCAACTCAATTTGTGACGTTAAACGTCGTGTGACATTGCAACCTATTGTACAAGTAATAGAGTGAGTTGGTAAGGCGTGAGAAAGGGTAGTCAAAGTGTGGTATAATTAGATGAAATCTCAAACTTGCGAGATAAAACACGACATGGCAAAGTCCTCACTAAAAAGCTCTTTCGTTTTGTCTTAATATCAGCCTCGTCCCCTTTACCTCCTTTCTCTCATCCGGAACCTCCTTGGTCGTTCCTCCATGCACTTGGTTTCCAATTAGCTCATGTCATCAAATATTCCGGGCATGTTCCTGTCCGTCCTCTCTCAATCCTGTCTCAATCTTGTTTCAATCCTGTTTAAGAGCCCTTTGTACCATAGTAATTGGATTTATTTATAGTTTTTTTTTTTGCATATTACCCGTCCGGGTTATTTGTATTTAAGGTGGGGATGTAGGGGACGCGAGTTAAGATCGGTATCTGTGGAGTTAACCAGAAATAACCTAGTTTAATTTTCTTCCCACGGTAATATCAACAATTATTGAATATCTATCAAGGACGTCCTGGAATTTAATGACAGCTTTTTCTCTTCATTTAAAAAGTTTCTCATCTAATGCCGCTATGCTCATGACAGATATTCAACAACTGTTGATATAAACACGTGAAGAAAATTAAACTTTTATGTCTATACTGGAGCACTATTTTATTTATTTGTAAAAAAAAAAGGTTTTGTTAGAAAAACTGCAAAAATGTTGCCCTTAACTTGCGTTTTCCTTACACTCTCACCTTAATCACATTTGTGGGCTAGGCATGAAGAAAGTAAAGTAACCGAATTTGCTTGTGGGGGAGAGTGGAAAACCATGTTATGAAATAATACCCTCAGTATACCTGGCTGAGATTCGAACTACGACCTCCCTGTCAATGAACATTCAGTCTCTTGCTTTAGTTGATACCCGTTTCAATGGTTGAAAGGACAAAGACGTTACTATCGTGTTTGAATCTTGGTCGCGTCTACTAAGGATTTTTCCTAAATGTTTTCAGACTCTATTTCCATGCAAATGCGGGTATATTACCTCTGAAATACTTCCTTCCTAGTCCTTACACCATTAGAGTAATTAAAACAATATTAATTGTTGTGTTTATTTATCTAGCTTGTTTGTTCTTCATTAGTCACTTTTGAAAATAAACATACAACTAACTTTTATTTTTAATTATGGCTACAAGCTGTGTGTATATAATTATTCTATGCTTATTTTTCAATCCGGCCCTCCGAGCGCTTTCAATAGTCTAATGTGGCCCTTCCCTCATTAAGTTTGGGAATACCTGGTCTAAGGTAAAGGTTCCCAGCTCAGGGGCCACGAAACATCTAGATTTTAAGATTATTTTTATATTTGAATTTTCATATCATAAAATATTTGCTAATCACAATTTACTTAAACAAAAAAAAATAAAACTCGAGATTTTGGTAAATGTCGACGTTTCATGACCCTCTGAAACAAAACAAAAAAAAAAGTGGTTTTTGCAATGCCGTCTGTCTCGGGCTATATCCAAAACTATTTTACCGATTGGGCTAAAATTTGGTCTCTGGGGTTTTCATAAGGCCCCCGCGAGGGATTTATGAAATTAGATATCTAACCCAAAATAATTTAAGAGTATTTTATTAAAGGGCAAAAGAGAAAAAAATCGATTTCCTCGAAATTCACTTTGAAGATTTTGATTTAACTTTATATCTAGACACTGTTTATCATAATAAACAAGATGGACATTCTCATTTTGTCATAAAAATGACTTTGAGGGTATTTTACATAAGATACATTTTACAATTTTCTCATTCCTCCACAACTTTTTAAGATACGAAATAACTCATCATTGTAAATACTATTAAAGCTAAAAATATTTTATTTGAAATATATATTTTATAAAATCAATAATTTCTGAGATATAAGCAAGTATATATACTTTTTAATTCAGGTCTTTTAAAATGAATTTGATTCTTATGCTCTTTGGTGAACAGAGACATTTCTCTTTTCTCAATTTTTCTGTAACAGTAATCCTAGTTCATAATGCCATAGAGTAAGTAACAATATATTATTTTATTTATGATTTTTGGTGAAGTGTTTATACAACAATGTATATACCTATTATTTTGTTTCACAAATATTACGAGTTTTTAAGTGATTGTATATTTAAGATAAAAGCGGGAGAATGTCTATGTGATGCACCGTTCAATTTATTACTTTACTGTCCGACTAAAACTCTTTGTTCTTTTATTTAGAAGAAATGAGGGACGTAGAATACTAGAAATAGGTGTAATATTTTTTTAAAAATTTCACCTCGTATGATGGCAGAGATGGGTATGGGGTTGTTCCGGCAAATTATCATTTTCTTAAGGGGGTCAGCGATAGGGAAAGGTTTGATAGCCCCTGGCTTAAGGCGTCACTTTTCGCAATGGACTGGACACTAGTGACGGGGATATCAGGGTTCAAATCCCGATCGGGTGTATTAATGGTGCGGGTGGAACTCTTGTCATTTTTTGCTATACAAGGCTTGTTTTAAGTCTACCGTTTTGACAAATGGATTATTTATTGATAAGGAAGATAGCTACAGATAAATCGCACCAGCATTAGTTTGGAGAGGCACAACACAACGATAAATTCCTCGGTAATTCATTTTTCCTACCCTAGTGAATCCAAACGAGATTCGAACCTTGATCTCCTCATCACTGTAAGAATATAGTCTGTTGCGAGTCCTGACACCTTATTTCACGTGACAATCGGTGTGAGCTGTGATGTTCGTGAGACAATCTAGATAATTTTGAACTAATCAGCTTAAAAACATTTATTATTTATTAATATTTTTAATTTACAACTAATTTCAAAATATGGAATTATAATTTCGAATTAACAAACAATTAACAAAATGTATTTTTTAAAACAAGATGTCATTCTTGAATTACATTTCATCAGGCAATTAATTAATACATTGAAATATAGGTGTGGCTTGGAAAACAGATTTATTAAAAATGTAAAAAGTGGTAGGTTCTAACAGATTCATAAAATTCAAATTAAGAGATTCTTTCATTTTAGTGGAATCTGATTTAAAATACACCAAATATTAACAGGAACAACTGTTTTTATTTAAATATAGTTTACAAAATACAACTTCTCTATCCGTTTCCTTATTTTTAGAGAATAAATATAATTGATTTTTTTTATAAATCAACACGCGATAAACTAAATCAGTTTCCTGTTGTAAAACATTTACACTTTTATCGCAGGCTTCATCGTATCATGTGACCCGTCATATCTCTTCATATTTCCTGTCAATAAACCATTTAAACGGAAAATATGGCAAAATATAAAATACACAGCTGCGTTTGGCTTATTAAATTCAACGTCGAGTAAAGTTGTTTCTTTTAAAGGTTGCCAACAAACAAGATTAACTTAATATAATAATAATAATAATAATAATATTTAGCACCGCGTCTTACTACCCGTTCGGGTTATACGCTATTAACTTATTGCCAAACCCTTCCTTCACCTCTGACAAGACGTGTATTAATCACAACTTGTGAATGTGTGGAATGCCAGGCCTCCACCGTGGTTCGGATTCCACGTTAAACTGTAGGTCCTCCATTTCATCTCACAATCACCCTATCATTACATATTAGGCTAAGTGCGTATAACCCGAACGGGTAGTAAGACGTGGTGCTAATAATAATAATAATAATAATAATAATAATAATAATAATAATAATAATGATAATAATAATAATAATAATAATAATAATAATAATAACAACAACAATAACTTTAATTTACTCTGATTTTACCTGCGTCGGTGGCCGCATGGTCTAAGGTGTCACTCTCGTGTTAGACTAGACTGCTGATGACAGGGACTTTGAGGCTCGAATTCTGATCGGGTCTACTGCGTATTGTTTAAAAAAAATAGTTTGTCACTTTACCTTCATGCAAATGCGGGTACATTGCCTCTAAATGCAACCTTCCTCATCCCTAACTCATTAGCGTAATTAGTACATATGCGTATAAGCGGAACAGATAGTAAGACGTGGTGCTTAAAAAACAAATTATGTTTTATTTTTCCTTCTTCAACAAAGTTACCAACTCGTAATCACGCTATTGAGTTATGTATGAGGAAGGATGGATTTAGAGTAAGTGTAGCAGCATTTGTTTGGAGGTAGAGTGTAACACTTGTTTGGAGGTAGAGTGTAACACTATTTTGGTAAAAAAACCTCCACAAACCAGACCGGGATTCGATTCCCGATTTACCTGTCATCGGCAATCTTGTCTAGCACGAGAATGACGGCTTAGACCATACGGCCACTGAAGCAGGTTTCTACATGTTGTCGTCCGACGCCTTGGCTCAGTTGATAGAGTGTCTTTCTACTGAGCTAAGGGTCCCGGGTTCGATTCCCGGCATTGCCAAAAAATGTATAGTTGCTGAAATGTAAATTTACTCTTCTAATATTGATGAATTGACTTCCGGGGGCTGGATGTTGTGTCAGTTCTATATTTAAGTTAGTTTATAAGTCGTGTGCTGATACAGTCAGTTGGTTCAGAAAGTACACATTAAATACCTCAAATAAATAAAAATACATGTTGTACTTCTGTTTTCACACAAACTTCGCATCTTCCAACCAGACTGTTGCTTGATTCGTTCGAATCGTCTGACAACAGCTTTCAACAATCGCTGTTGTAGGTCTGATAACTCGTTAATTGGAGACAATACAATAAACTCTTCAAGTATTCCCATGCAAAAAAAAAAAAAAAAA
>CABFWO010002676.1:47283-59363 GCA_902155825.1 Timema genevievae
AAAACTCAAACTCACAGAGCCTGGTCGAGATACCCCACGAGCACCTCTACTCAAGGCCGTAATCAAGGGGGGGGGGGTTTGGGGGTTCAAACCCCCCGAAATGTTATGAACAAAACATATATGGCTTTATTTATGGTTCAAAAAAATGTCAAAATTAAGGTAC
This sequence comes from Timema genevievae, assembly GCA_902155825.1. Lineage (NCBI taxonomy): Eukaryota > Metazoa > Arthropoda > Insecta > Phasmatodea > Timematidae > Timema > Timema genevievae. The sequence goes on from CABFWO010002676.1 coordinate 47,447, forward strand.
AAATACAAATTAGGGGGCTGTGTTACCATAAAAAGAACTTTAGAGAGCTTCTAGAACTGTTTATCATTTATAATTTTTTCTAGCCTCCAGAAATTGAGGGATGTGCCCACAAAAACCCCCCTGAAATCATTGGCTGGCTACGGCCTTGCCTCTACTGGTATCTGTTAGTATGACTGTCTCACTGTCATTATTTATATGCATCTTAAAAGGGCTCATTAAGATTAATGATCACTTATCGACGACTTTTATTTGTTGATTCCTTCGCTGCATTCGCGCTGTGTGAAGACTTTAATATCCCTCACTACCGGGATTCGAACTACAGACTATCAACGTATACCAACCAACACTGAAAGCTAAATATTTTTCTATTATGATAAAGGCTTGAGCATTAAAAAAAATATTTAGCGAGAACGCGATAGAAGAAGAATATTCTAGAATTACAAAAGCCACTCAAAAATTATTATTTGAGGTATTTGACGTGCATTTTCTAAACCTACTGATAATATCAGCGCACAATTTTTATATTAACTCAAATCTTGAACAGACACAACACCCCACCCCCTGGTCGTTAATTAATTATTGTGAAATGAAAAAACCCACATTTCACCCATGATACAGTTTTTGGCCATAACGGAATCGAACCTGGTACCCTAATATGAGTAGTCATTATAGACATTATCAATATCAATTAAACCCACTTCGATGGATGCGTAGTCTAAGGCTCTACTTTCACAGTAGACTAGGCTACCGATGACAGGGAGATCAAGGTTCAAATCTCGGTCGGGTGTACTGAGGGTGGTTTTCCAAAATGGTTTTCCACTCTCCCTCCACGCAAATGTAGGTACACTTCCTCTAAATATAACCTCCCCAATCCCTAACACACTAGCGTAATTAGTACATAAGCGTATAGCCCGAACTGGTAGTAAAACGCGGTGATAAAAAAGTATTTTATCAAACCCGTTTAAGTGGCTGAAAGGTCTGAGGGCGTCACTCTAGTATTAGACTGGCCTGCTGAAACAGGGGGATCGGGGTTCGATATCCGGTCGGATCTACTGAGGGTGGTTTCTTCAAAATGGTTTTCCACCATCCCTCCACGCAAATGCTGGTAGTTTACCTATAAAATACTTCCTTCCCCATCCTTACCCCATTAGAGTAATTATCATATGCGTATAACCTGAACAGATACTAAGACGCGGTGATTAAAAAATCTATCAAATAATACTAATATTGTAGTAAAATGTTTTTAATGCTGACCGAAAATAGCATCGATATCCTAACGTGTTTTTTTGTTGTCAAAATATTGAAATCTGGTTAAATGAATTAGAGCATATTTATCACGTGAGTAGGCCTTAATACACGGGACCCTTAAGGTGCGGCTGAAGGAAGTGAAAGTATTTTTACAGTTTTTATAGAATTGAAATTTTTTGGCCAAAAAAAATCAAATATATGTAATGCTATAAAAACTGTAAAAATACTTTCGCTCCCTTCAGCCGCACCTTAACGAAGGTTCACTGTAGCAAGAGGGCGTAATGAGTTTGTAATAACTGTAGTCTCAGCTGCGATTTTACTGTGATGTGGTATAAATTCATCCCCCACCCTAAACCCCTCAACCCTTTCGTATATTTCACGTTACGCGTTTGAACGAAGAAGTGGCCTGCCCACCATATAGGCTAACGGGGAGTTTGGTTTCGCTTTGAAGTTCAGTCAGTGGCGGCGCATTCTGCGTTTTAATTTTTACAGAGGAAGATAAGCTTGCCTGGTAATGAGCCGTCTTTAATCCGCCCCAAAACCTACCACTGGACTACATTTAATTGTGAAAGGGAAGATTGAGAAAATTGACGGAGGAAAAACAATCTATGTGGCACATTTAATTTATTTTAGATTAAAAAAAAAATTAATCTCTGTGGTTTACTGGTCAGAGTTCCTGGCTACAGATACAGAGGTCCCGGGTTTGATTCTCTGCGCTTCCTGATTTTCTGTGAAGCAGTGGTTCCGGAACTAGGTCAAATTTAGCTTCGTGAAGACGAACAAAGATCTACTTGAATAAATAGGTAGCGGATCCGTTCTAGGAAACTGATATTAACAGCTGAAAGGATCGTTGTGCTGCCCACATTACACCCTCTATCCGCAAATGTTAGCACTATCTGTGCCAACACGTGTCGTCCACTCGGTCGGTATAACTCACTTGCGGATTCACACCATGGAGGTATTATTTTTCACCGTGGCTTCTATCCGTCAGCGCTATCCACATAAACTATGATTTTAGTAGGAAGACCATTCTAGAAGGTTTTGTTTAGAACCATAATCCTACTTTATTGTAGTATTTTTGTTGGATAAACTACCATTTTTTTTAAAGAACGACAGTAGGAAATCCGTCATTTATTATTATTATTATTATTATTATTATTATTATTATTATTATTATTATTATTATTAGCAACGTGTCTTACTACCCGTCTGGGCTATACACACTTACGCTAATGTGTAATGGTAGGGTGATTGTGAGATGAAATAGAGGACCTACAGTTTACCGTGGAATCCGAACCACGATGGAGGCCTGGCATTCCACACATTCACAAGTTGTAATTAATACACGTCTTGTCAGAGGTGAAGGAAAGGTTTGGCAATCAGATAAATCTGTACCGGGACCGAGGATTGAACCCCTGACCCCCAGCACAAAGGTCTTGCACCTTACCCCTAGACCGCCAGGTCACCTCCGTCCTATTGGGGTAGGTACGGGGAAAGTAGAACTTAAGATGAAATGTGTTCTCATTTGCAGGGAGTGAGGGACTATTCATGAAACATCCCACCAGTAGCACCTGTTGGTTGGTAAGTTGTTTAAACGGGTTTAGTCTGGTTTTGCCGGTGATGTGAGATCAGGGGTCAAATCCTGGCTGGGTGTACTGAGGGTACCAATTTCCACGTGAATTCAGATACATTTATTCTAAAACTCTACTCCTAATCCCTACCCCATTAGATTTATTAAATAATAATAATAATAATAATAATAATAATAATATATGTGTCCGAAACCTCATATCAGTTGTGGTGCTGTGTATGTCCACAAAGCCAAGGGTACCGGGTTCGATTCTTGGAATGGCTGAAAAAGGTATCATTGGGGTTTCTCTTTTCACAGAAAACGAGTTGACGTGTCAGGGTTTGGATGTTGTGCCTGTTATAGATTTAAGCTATTTTATAAGTCTGTTACTGATATAATCTGTCGATTCAGACAGTACACGTTAAATAATTGAATACAAATAATTAATAAATATATACATGCATGTAAACCAAACGGGAACTCAGGGCAGCGAATATGAATTTATTATTATTATTATTATTATTATTATTATTATTATTATTATTATTATTATTACTACTACTACTATTTTAGCACCACGTCATACTACCCTTTCGGCTTATACGCTTATTTACTTAGGCTAGTGGTTTTAGGAAAAAGAATGGTTATACTTATAGACTGGTGTACCCGCATTTGCGTGGAATGAGAGTAGGAGACCATTTTGTACACAACACCCTCAGTAAACCCGACTGAGAGTCGAACCTCAATCTCCTCGCCATCTGCAGAGCCTCATTCGAATGACAACAGTTCACTTCCTGAATGTTAATCCCTACGGACCTAAGAATTGTTGTCATTCAAATGAGCTTCATAGTCTCAGCACTTAAAATCCCCTCAATACAAGGCGAGACTGACGCCTTTGCTCGCATACTGTGCACTGCTGAGAGGTAAGAATGTCTACCGAACATCATACATATTTTTCTATACACCTGCCCCAAATTTATTTTCTCTCCCTTTCCATTGTAGCTCTGTCACGTGACCTGTGGCTCGTAATATAATCGACACCATATATTATCCCTAACCTCACCCCCACTTTTTTTTTTACGAGCGCTGAATTCAAAAGGAAGCTGTAAATGTCATTAACACCACGCGACTAGATTAATCTCGTGTGAACTTGCAGAATTAATAATGATCTTGACAACTTTGTTGTTGTGTGTTTGCGTGCTTTGATAAGGTATATCGAGACGTCGGGCACTTTGTAAGGCAGACCGAAGAGTGATGGATAAATAAGCCGTCGTCACTTAATTTTATGCTAATTAACAAGGAACTATTATTATTTCCAGCTCCACCTTGGGAATAGTTCTAGATCGGTGGTATACAACCCGTGGAACGTGTACCCCCGTGGGTACGTGAATACATCTAAGGGGGTGCGTTAAATTTAATGTATGTATTATTTCATGATAATCACTGAATGTTGGCCTCGGTGGTCTTGGGGTGGATGTTCGTGGGTTCAAACCCAGCTAAGGTTGACGGATTTTTCTCGAACGATAAAAATTTATAGCACAACTTCCTTTGGAGGGGAAGTAAAGCCGTCGGTCTCGTGTCGATTGTAACATGTAAAAGGACCCCTGAAAGGTATGTGAAAATACCTTTTCCGGCGAAATTAGTAGGGCCTTTTACGCTTGCTCATTAAAATTCAGTGTGAAAGACAAATGGGAACCACCACAATCCTTGAGGCTCCCCCAAGTACATGGGATGTATACCAGATGGTGCAGGCAGCACTAACCAGCTGAAGGGCTGAGTGAACGCCCAACGCCGGATGGATAGAAATTATATCAAACCAACCTTTTGGTTGTTTACTTAAGAAAAAGAAGAAGAAACACTCAATAATCAGTGCCAAACTTAGGGTTATCCACTAGAGTCCCGAACGTAAGGACGTCCGGTGCTGGAGCGCCATTTTATCTATCTCTCTCACTATCTCTACTTTGTGCTATTTACTATCTGGGCGGCTAGTTGATGATAGACAATAATATATTTTGTTATTTAATAGCTTCATTCTCCTTTTACCCATTTAAAACTTATTATTTGTTATATAATTTTGTATGAAAGTAATTTGATTTATTTCAAATGTAGATTATAGAAAATGTATAGCTTGCATTATGCACCAACAATTTTAGGGGTATAAAGTTGAAGATAAATTATATCTGGGTTTATAAGAACAAGAAAAATCGCTTTTAGATGACATTAAAAATACGGTTTCTAGATTCACCTTCAAATGTTCATACGCTAAGCCGAGTGTTTTGCTTGTGTCACTTTTGACTAGTTGTGTAGATTTTAAATGGATACAAGATAATATAATCATGAGTGTAGGAACGTTTTTATTGGGGGTGTGTAGGAGGGGATCAATAAGAACTTGTGCTGTCCTCTGAAACGAAGTTGGCCCCTTTAGTAAATTACATTAGAACTACGTTGTCGACAAGGATGCCTGTAACACATGTGCAAGACTATATACGAGCAGTTGGAAATTTCGAATTTTCAAAAACCACTCATCAGTAAACTACCCCTTGTCAAATTTTCCACAAAAAAAAAGTATACGATGCTATTTGTTATGTAAAACCCTCCTTATATGTCAACTTTAACATAATCATAAAAACCACTTTCGAAAATTACTTATTAGGCTACTTAGTAAATTACTCTTAATTCAAGGGATAGGGTTGAAATCAAATAACTGTATTGAGGGTATATCCACTGTAACATTTAAATATCAAGTTTGAATGAAAGCCAGCAAACTCTTTCAGATCTATGGCCCAGGACAGACATACAAACAGTCAGACAGACATGGGGACAGAAGGAATGGTAAAATCTACTTTGTTTGGGTCCAGGGCACATTAAACGTAAATATTCAACATAATATCGAGATCGAAAACTCTCACGATTACAATTTTCTCTTTAGATTATATATATAACGCGTCTGGGCTACATCACTCGTAGCCCAGTAGTGGAAAGATCAGCCGGTACTAATGTACCGTTGCCCAGGGGACGCCCGAATGTACTAATCGTACATCCTTTCCGTGGAGACTCTTTCCATGTCCCGATGAGATGAGGGTGATAGTGAGTATGAGGGTGTGGAACCAGTGGAAACACTTAAACCTAACACCTACCTAACCAAACCCTGATGACCTTTGGGATAATTCCTCTTTCGGGAAAACTACCCAAGGTACCAGCTGAGAATAGAACCCGGAACCTTTAGATCTGTAATCAGGGTCACTGACCACTAGATTAAGAGGACGATCGTTCATTATGGTGGTACTTAAACACAGACCTCTCCGTCAACGGGAATCAAGAGTGATGTGAGCATTTCTCTAGGTTGGGTTGCTTTAAATAACGTGTTCGGCGTTGGTGATTGAGAAACAGGTGTGGCCATTTTTCCCCCCAGGTTTTCGAGACTGATGCCTTCCTTATAGCTTAAAATCGGTCTTTCCCCATCCAAAATGGATGCCCTTCCAAATAAAGTAAACCTCTCAAGTTTGAGAATCGGAAAAACTTAATTCTGCACTTAATGGTAACTAGGAACAAAGAACGTAAACCGGCCTACTTTACAAACCCGACCTTTGCAATCCAAGGGACCAACAGCGCGTACATTTTGGGCGGGTTCAAACACCAGGAAGATAAAGAATGGAGGGAAGGGGAAGGATACATATTTGAAGCAAAAAGTTCCAGGGAGGGCAGAGACTGGAGAGAGGGTGAGGAAACAAATTTAAAACTGGAAAGCCCAAAGGACGGTAAAGGCTGGAGATGAGATAAGGACACATACATAAAGCATAAAGTCCCAAAAAGGACAGAGATTAGATCTTAAAAACGAAATATAACTCAAAAAAGAATACCTTAAGAAGATGGAGACTGAGCAGAAGAGATAATCAATACTAAACAGTATGTAACCTAAAATAATACTTTAAATGGTCCGGAAAACTTATACTTTAGTACCTCACCAATAAAGTGTATTGTTTTCAAACTATTATATTGTCTATAAGTGCTAGCGTAGTGCTTTAAAATTCAACTACGGTCATATTTAAGGACATTGCTATCTTTATTAAGGACGAGGGATAGTCACATTTAACTAAACTGTTTATTTGGTATAGCTCTAGTGAATCACAAAAATGTCATCAATCATTTGGTCATGTTAATAAATATATTACATACCTAATCACGCCGTTCCCTTACGCGGTAGGCAATAAACTGTGCATATAGCTTAAAACAACTTCGTACTTCTCCACACTTCCCTATCACTTGCATACTTCCTTCACTTCAACGACAACCATACACCGAGTCATACATGCTCTTAAATTCGTAAAACTCTTACATAAACGTAAATACATCAACTGATAAATATATACCTCATCTTTTGCAAGATAGTAATTTTAAAGTGACATATCATTCTGCCGTGGTCACTCATCATTGGTCAGTGAATTGGCCAAATTATTGTTGTCTACCATCTATATACATGGTACACCCCATCATTGATCATTGAGTTTTGGTAGATGTGTTGTTGCTTACTATCTCGATGCATAGCTTACCACTTTTTTAGTAAGACTTTGTCTGGGTATTTGTTCCTACTCTATATCTATGAATGGTCCAACTAACCATTGGCTAGGGATATATGATCCAGATATTGTTGTTTACATTTATATGCACCGTCCACTCCGCCACAGGCTGGTGAGATATGATAGATATATCGCTATTTACATCTATATGCTTGGTACACTCCGCCACAGGCTGGTGAGATATGATCGATATATCGTTATTTACATCTATATGCTTGGTCCACTCCGCTACAGGCTGGTGAGATATGATCGATATATCGTTATTTACATCTATATGCTTGGTCCACTCCACTACAGGCTGATGAGATATGATCGAGATATCGTTATTTACATCTATATGCTTGGTCCATTCCGCCACAGGCTGGTGAGATATGATCGAGATATCGTTATTTACATCTATATGCTTGGTCCAATCCGCCACAGGCTGGTGAGATATGATCGAGATATCGTTATTTACATATATATGCTTGGTCCACTCCACCACAGGCTGGTTTTAGATATGATCGAGATATCTTTATTTACATCTATATGCTTGGTCCATTCCGCCACAGGCTGATGAGATATGATCGAGATATCGTTATTTACATATATATGCTTGGTCCATTCCGCCATAGGCTGGTGAGATATGATCAAGATATCGTTATTTACATATATATGCATGGTCAACTCCACCACAGGCTAGTGAGACAAATTGAGATATTGCTACAAACTATCTCTATGCATTGTCCACCCCACCATTATTTATTGAAGCAAGATTAAGGTTTTATTTCTTATTATCTCCATACATGATCCACGTACAGTCTCAATACATTTCCAACAGCCTGCCACTACTCCATGAGTCGTCGACAAGTTTATTTCCGTTATCTTTGCTGCATCTTCTCTCCCTATATAGATCCTCCAAGCTCGAAGACCAACCCTAGAGTTATAAAACAGCAAATCGACTGAGCGTGTTTTTTTACCCCCCTTCCGAGCTTCAAATATTTCTTCTCCCCTTTACCTTTTCTATCCGCTCTTACAGTTGTGTGCTTCGTTTGCAAAGGAATTGTCTTAACGTGGAAAATTCGATTTATAAACTTGTCCTTTTTTTTTCTTTTTCTAAACTCAAGGAATTCAGGAACACTTTATCTTCCTGAATAGCAAATTCGTTACTTTAGAGTGTATTACACACACAATTCTACACAAGCTAAAATGTATACTCGGAGAGTTATAAAGAAACCTTACGGTTTAAGTTCAAGAGAATTTAAAATAAAATCGAAACGGAAACTCCAGTATTTTATAGTTGTGTGGTGACCTGGTGGTCTAGGGGTAAGGTGTCAGACCTCTGTGCTGGGGTCTGGGGTTCAATCCTCGGTCCTGGCACACATTTATCTGATTGCCAAACCTTTCCTTCACCTCTGACAAGACGTGTATTAATCACAACTTGTGAATGTGAGGAATGCCAGGCCTCCACCGTGGTTCGGATTCCACGTTAAACTGTAGGTCCTCCATTTCATCTCACAATCACCCTACCATTTCACATTAGCGTAAGTGCGTATAACCCGAACGGGTAGTAAGACGCGGTGCTAATAATAATAATAATAATAATAATAATAATATAGTTGTCACTTTGTGAGAGTAAAAGTTGTAAGTATAAAGTATAAAGCCACCGTTAATATTTATACTGATTAATGGTCGCCAGTAAAATAACACAATGATATTATGTTGTTATTGTCCATCCACGGTAACCCTGATTTTTTCTTAAATAGCATCGGTGGCACGGCGTCTCAGGCGTTCGCTCGCTTACACCATCCGCTTTCACCACCGAAATAAAAATATTTAGAAATAAAAAAATTCGTTTTTTTAAAAAATAATTTGTCAGTTGTAAGACAAAGACCTCAAACCGATATTGTTTTGAAAATATATATTCAATTGATTTATGGATTCATAAAAGAATAAACGGCTCAGATTTTTTTAAATATAAAGAAAATAAACATTTTTTTCTCAAAGAATCGAAAATAAATATCAACGTTTTTGTTGCCACTACGAGCGCAGGAAGGCTCTGTATTAAGCGCGGGACACAAGCATTTCTTGGCAGCTGTGACTAATGATGTCAGAAGCGCTTGTTGTAACCGGGACAGGTGTGAGGAGGGAGAGGGGGGGAGTAGGGGCTTGGGAATGGGCCCTGTGGGGACCGGCTCACACTTCCAACCGACGGCTGGAACGAAGTTATCTCTCAGAGACACGGATCTTCTCATCAATTATTGACGACTCAATTGTGTGCGGAGGAATACGATTACAGTTTTCAACAAGTAGGAGCTCTTCCCTGGTGCTCACGTGGTCTAAGGTGTCAAGCTCATTATATACAAGATTCTTACGTTTGAATTAAGAGTAGTAGTTTATTAAAGAGCAAAAAAACAATCTTCAAATTTGCTTTAACGATTTTGATTAAATTTTTTATCCAGGTATTATGAATTATTACAATTATCACCAAAAAAAATGGCAACTCTAATTTTCCTGTGAAAATTACTTTAAGGGTACCTTAAATAAGCAGAAATTTACAATTTTAGTTATATATTTGCAGCTAATTGAAATCTGAAATAACTTATTCTAAAGTTAAAATCATTTATTTGGAATATATTTTTACAAAACCAATAGTTTTTGAGTCATAAATGTATAAATTATATTATGAAGCACTTTGACAGTTGCAATGGGTCGTTATACTCTTTGGTGGACAGAGATATTCCTCTTTTCTCAATGTTTCTCTAAAAGTATGTATTATTCATTTATTTTCTTTGGTGGAATGTTTTTTCAACAATGTATATGATGTTGTTCACAGATCTTACGAGTGTTTGTTAAATATATATGTATATATATATTTATATATTAAGCACCGTACCATTTATTTTATTCAAAGTGAAATAAGCTCGGACATTTTTATTGTCTGAGCAAATATTTCTATATTAAAAACGTATAATAGTAAAATCCAAAATTAAAATCAATTTAAAAAATATATATATTTGATTTCCTCTCCCCTTTTACTAAAGGCGTGTCCTTACTAAACGAGGGGTAAAGAGAGGAAAAGGGAATGCTCAATAAGCTTTTTGTTTTTTTCACTTTACTTTTCCATTGATCTTTGTCCATTTTCAATTATTTTTCAATGACCAAATCAATTTGGTCTTTGTTGTTTCTATTCAACAAATGAGTGACAGGTACTCTCTTTCTGTTCGCTACTTTGAAGGCTCAAAGACAACTTTAAAAGGGAAAACGAGATTTATCCGTTTGGTTGAATGAGATTTTACAGAGTGTTTTTTTCTCTAAGGACCGCGTTTGACTACCAGTTAGGGCTCTACGCATATGTACTAGCTACACTAATATGTTAAGGCGGCCACCTCGGTAAGCAAAAAATTGCCTCACATACGTTCAGTTCAAACGAAATATTTAATTCTACGATGCGTTATTTCAAAATATGCTCACTCCAAAATAAAGTCGAAAGATTCCAACGGGGCTCTTTCTCCTTAACAGTCCTATAGTTTGAATTTTATTAATAGAAGAAAATGTGTGAAAATGATACATTAGCTTATTTTAAACGATTTTTTAAACATATTTGTGAATTTGGGTGAAAAGGGCTCGAGATTTAACCTTCTTTAAACAAATACAGTAATTTTTTGAAAGGCTCACAACAGAATATTATAGGATATTTGAGAACTAGCAGCGAGCTTTTCTCTTTACCTTGAGATGATAAAGTCCGCAACTTTCTTTTTCCGCTTTCTTATTGACATGACAAAGGGTGGTTGGAGGTGAAGATCGAAAGGGAGTATAAGCTTATACAAACTAGAAAAGTAGTTCCAGAAAAGGGCAGAGACCTGTATTTTAAGCCATGTGGCCTGAAGGTGATTGATACTCTTTCGCCAACCGAGGCGGCCGCCTTATGGATGAGGAAGGTTGAATTTAAAGGAAGTGTATCCGAATTTGTCCAAAGGACGAGTGGAAAACCATTTAGGAAATAATTGTTAAATTAATAAACAAAGAAGGCGTGAGATGAAAATTTTGATGGAAATAGATTAATACAAGATTCATTGTCTTTATAAATCGTTTATGGGTGCTTCAAATCTTACTACCCGTCTGGGTATTTACACTAATCATAGTAGGGATGTGTAAGGTAGAAATTCAGATAAGATGTACTCCAATTTTCTAGGGAGGGAGAGTGTGAAACTATTTAGAAAAATACTCCCTCAGTAATACTCCCTCAGTACACCGTACTGGGTGTTCTAACATTGATCTCCCCACCAACTGGCGAACCAGACTTGACTAAACATACGTCTTTGTCCGCGCGCCCACCGATACTGATTCGGAGCGTAATTTATGCGTATACTAGCAGGGTTAGTCACACGGATAGTAGGCCTGACTCTGAGACCAAAGTCTCACGTTCATTCTAACTAGCCTGCAAATGATTACGTAGTTGTAAAGTTTTTTTATAGAACAAAAAAAGACAGTACAATTCCTTTTAATAAGCCTCATACGCGGTGCTAAAAAAAAAAAAAAA
>CABFWO010002676.1:63995-81482 GCA_902155825.1 Timema genevievae
AAAAGTATTGTAGAGTTACTAATCTAAATTACATAATGTACATGTTCTTATTCAATATACTTTATTAAAATATTTTGTGTACTGTATTTTTCGAAGCCTTCAGCCTCTATTTTTCAATACAGTAGACTCCCGAGCGTCATGTATCCTCTAGTCAACACATTACGTATGTATACAGTTATTGAAAGCACATTTGAAAATCCAGACAATTCAGTAATCCGGATGGGTCCCGGTCCCGATCGATCCGGATTAACGACGCTCCACTGTATATATAGCATCAGATTGTTCAAAAATTATATATATATATATATATATATATAGCTATAAGATGAAAGTAATATTTTTGAACAATCTGATGTTTTCCCAACGCTTGGTTAGGTCACAATTGTAGTACAGAGTAGGAAGGTAGAATGTAGATGAAATGTATCCATGTTTACGTGAGAGGAGAATGGTAAACTATTTAGGAAAAACCACCTTCATTACACCTGACCTGGGATGCGAGGCCCGGACTCACCATCTTTAAAAAACTATACTAGATGAGCTTGACGTTTAATCCGCCTACTCACTGCATGGTAAACTGTTACTATAGTAATATTTCTTCGACTTTTTGAAAATTATTGTAAATGCTTAGCGTGCACTTTCCGAACCGACTTATTATATAAGCACACGATTTACAAACGAGCTTATTCTTTGAAGAGGTTTAACACTTTGTACTTCAGCCGTTAGTTCATAATTGTGAACAAGTATATCTCCCAATTCCAACAATTTTTATTTTCCGGTCATGCCGAGAATCGGGGCTGGGACTCTTAGTTGGAAAGGCGGACACGCTTCCTATTGAGCTAAGGGTGTCGGTCCTTTTCTCCCGATATTTTTGTAAGAGCCCGTAGAGAAAAACAAACACCTTCGTATTTTCTTTTACCCATTGATTTCCCATCTCCGAAAGAGGGGTAATGTGGGTTGGGTACCCTGCCAGTCGATGGGACGTGCTCTTTCCTAGTTTCACTTCGGCTAGGAACAAAGAAGGGGGTGGTGGGGGTGAATTTCTCACAGGAAACGTTCAGAAAAAAATAATCTTCTATGTGTATGTGTTTGTTTCTGTTTGTAGGACGATTCATTTTTAAAATAAAGGTGTACCCTAATATTACGACATGTAAGGTTCCATATCGTTAATGATTGCGAATAATTGCTTTATTTTTTATTTTTCTACCGACTCCTCGAAGAGAGAAGTATTGTATTGTGATCGTCAAAGAAATTTAATTCAAGATTTTGATAAATATCGACGTTTCATGATTACATAAAACCGAAAAAGGTGTTTTTCGCAATGCTCTCTGTCTGTATCAGATAGAGTTTAAACCATTTTACTGAATGGGCTAAAACTTGGTATCCATGGGGTTTTTTTTAGGGTTCCCCCAAGGAATTTTTGGAATTAGATAGCTAACCCTAAAATTAAGGCAAAAAGAAAATGAATTGATTTTCTTGAAATCTTTTCTAAGAATTTTTTTATTAAATTTGCTATCCAGATAACGTTTTAAATTTCAAACAAAAGGGCAGTTCTTATCTACCAATGAAAAGGACTTTGAGGGTACTTTACGTAAACAAAAGTTTCCAATTTTTATCATATTCCTACAACTATCTTTGATGAAATAACTTAATATCGTAAAATTGTAGCACTACTAAACATAAAAATCTTTTATTTGGAACATATTTTTATAAAACCAATAATTTCTGATCTGTATTCTAATATTATATATATATAATTTTTTTTAGGGGCTCTGAAATGTGAAATCGATTGTTATTCTATTTAGTGAACACAGATTATCTTCTTTTCTCAATCGTTCTGTAACAGTTAATATTATTTCATTTATGCTCTTTTGTGAAGTGTTAATGCAAAATTAAGACTTAAAATTTCGACACGATCCAAATTTTGAAATAACAACACATTTCTTTAATAATGTGGTATTTCTAGACTTTGTGATAGGTGGTGCCCTTAAGAGGTCATACCAAAACCGCAAATTACTTCAACCCCACCCCAACCCCCTAATCCTACCAAATTTCCTCCTACGCACACAGACCCTCAAAGAACCAGACGTCACACTAGGAAAAAAAGAGAGAATGTAATTTGTTTTGCCGTCGACAGATCAATGGGTTGGCAACGTTGCGCCTCCAATGTGAGACCGAGTTCGACCAATCAGAAAGAAGAGGGAACGGAGACTTATATCGTGACTTCTCAGCCGGAAGATATGTCGGCCTTTAGAATTTCTCCGTCTCTCTCTTATCTTAAAAAAACATCACCTTGTAAGAAAAATTGTCCTTAACTTTGTAACCGATACCCTATCCTTGCCTATGGTTCGTTAAATTTAGTGTTTTTGATTAAAGAAAATCTCGATTAAGGACGTGGTTTACCTGTGACGTCATGGAACGTTAAGATAAGATTCTTCTTATTAGTAGATTTACGTTTCATTCGGTGAGTTTTAAATATATATCAAAGAAACACTTAATTCCTAAATAACCTCAAAAAATAGGCCCACGTTATCACAGAACTATTTTTATCTTGAAGTTTTTTTAACTCATTTAAAAAATCGTTTACATCTTAGTTCAGGGATGCAAATTAACAAAGGCCCACACTCCCCGGGATTATAAATCATTTCCGTGCGCGCCTAATATTTCAAGAACACTGACGTATTAACTTGGACTTGGCGCATTTTCTCCGCGAGCCGATGCACGACTGGTAGTGTTGCATTGAGTGACGGTCGTTGGAATCGTGAGTAACGTTGCGTGTATTAAAAATAATACTGTTTTGAAACACGAGATTGATAATTAATTTACTGCATTTTGCATTAAATGTGTTGGTTTTATTTACTTTAAAGAAATTCTGGTCCATTTTTTGTTTTAAAATACTGACGATTTGGAAATGGCCGAATTTTGAAAAAGACGTGATATCGTTATTAGCTTAAAGATAACATTTGTTAGATTGTGTTTCTTGGATAAATGCATTTATGAATTTCAAAGGTTAGTGTATATTGAATATTGCAGCCAGACAATAATTTGTTGATATGCGTTTTTTTCACTTAATCATTGGCAACAACAGAATGTATTTAAAAATTATTTTGTCAACAAATCACGCTGGCCTGGATATAAGCAGTAAATCGGGTAAGATAAGTGGCCTGTAGATTTTTTTGTGGGCCTCTAAATATTATGTGCTTATTTGCAAGTCTGTCTTAGGTAATTTGGTGTAGTAACGAAAATGGCTTGTAGAAACCTTCCTGCCTGGATTTAGATTAAAAAAAGGTCCCTGGAAGAATTTGTTTGTGCAAAAAAATATAGTTTTGAGAAATAGACCAATACTGTCCAGGCGCAAATATTAGGTGTGGGTGTGTATATTCGTCAGTGGAAGAAGGGAAATATTATCAGCAGGTAAACTAGTGTCGTCCTATGGTGAGCCGCTCATTTTATTCTCTCTCTACTTCGTACATTGGCGTCTAAGTGTAACTGTGCTCATTGTTCTTAAGTGCGTCAAGTTAAGACGCAACCCGCTTAGCAAAATAGCTTTGAATTCACCACACAGTAGGCAACTTCGTTAAGGTACATGTGTTACTTTGTGTGTGTGTGTTTTACCACCCATCCAAACTATCCGTATATTTACACTAACGGGGGCAGGGGTGAAGAAGATAGAATTTAGAGGAAAATTGTCCATATTTACGTGAAGTAAGAGCAGCCTTTAAATAAAAATCCAATTCGATACACCTGGCTGGTGTTTGAACCCTGATCTTAACGTTACCGGCAATCCAGTATATTGCGAGAGTGATGCCCTAGACCATTCGACCACTGATTCTTCATATTTGGAGATTAATGTGTCCTTAATCATCAGCAACACGAAAATTATTCCTTTATCTGTTACTCTCCAATATTCCACCTTTTATCCTTCTTTCTTAACCCCTTCCTACCCCCCAACCCAAACCCCCTGAAAAAAAAGTTAGCGCTCAGAAATATATCTTTAACTATATCCGGTGAAATGATTTGACGTGTATCCTCCAAAAACAAAACAACATCACGAATCCGTCGTTATTCGGGGTTGGCAGAAAAGGATGTAGGAAAGAGGGGCAGGGGTGGCTAAGCTAAGGATTGAAGTGGTGTGTTAGCAAGCAAAATCGAAAAAGAGGAGGAAAAAATATCTCAATGTACGTTTTCCTTCTGTGTACACACAGTTTCAAAATATCTTGAGTTCTTTTTTAACAAGTTATATTATAACCGTCCAATAATAACATTTACTATATGGTCACATCATAACTAAATAAAACAAAAAAGTATTATAACACAACTATTTTTAATTACATTTTTTGAAGTCCCTAGTGTTTACGTATTAAAGTGTAACCTTTTAAGAAAATTTAGAAATAACTTTTTTTTTAATGTTTTACTGTCTTTAATTTTTTGTTTAGTTTTATGGATAATTTATTACTTTCTAAAACAAGTAAATTATATACTCGTATTTTGAAACAGAGATTTTTCGTTTTATTTATTGAAATAAATATTTATAAATTCTTAAAAAAAAATTAATTAATGTAAATATATTTGTATTTGTATTGAAAGGCATGTATGATTATTCGATCACAATATTATATATAATTATACATACAGTATTTATATATTACAAAGATTATATTAATATATTTAACGTAAACTTTCTAAGCACTTATATATTATCACACGACTTACAAACTCAACTACGATAACACACCAAACTAGCTACATATGAATACGATGGAGTTAAATGGTGGGGGTTGAAAATATTTCGTATTAAGTCACCCAAAATATTCTACGTAGTAAAGTGGTCACGTAGAACCACTACCGTTTTTTTTAGAACCCTGGTTGTTTCTAAAATTAATTTGTACGTTCAAGTGTATTATACAAAGACGAGACTGTTTGTCACTTAATCCTTGCCACGATGCACTATGACGTGACCAAGGGCTTTAGGCTTACCACAACAGTGACCTTGCGGTCAAAGGTCACCTTGTTTCGAGATGCCTTTGATGGCGAGGATGGTACTCGAATTCCGGACAGGCGAGCAAGGAGGTTGTACTAACATATTTGCTTTTCGATTTGGTTTTTTTCCCTCGATTTCTATGCTAATGCAAGTGAATTTCCTCAACTTATTCCTACTATCAGAAGTCAACAAACTTTGGCTTATAAGGTAAGGGCATTTTGGAATAAGTCATGGTAAAACTACGGTGTTTCCGAATGGATGGAGTGTACTCGCAAATCATTTATAATATCAAGTCCGACATTCTATTTCAGTTGGTAGCGTGTCTGAATACTGAGCTAAGGATCCTGAGTTCCTTTCCCGTCATGGCCGAAGAATGTATCATTGGTGAAATATAGGTTTCCCCTTTCACAGTGAGGAATTTAAGTCCGGGGGGGCTTAGGACTGTGTCCATTAAATTTAAAACATTACTTGAAGTATTTAATGTGCACTTTATTGATCGGATGGTTATATTCGTTTACGAATTATTAACTAGTTTAAACCTAGAGCAAACACAAAATCCATCCCTTGACCGTTAATTCATCACCGTGAAATTGGGAAACCCTCGTTTCACCAATGATAGATTTGTCGACCATGGCAGGAACGTATCACGGGACCCTTATCTCAGTAGGAAGACAGGATACTGACCGAGAAAAGATGTAGGGCCATGTACAAGGGTCTGCTAGAAAATGTTGCTATACCTTAAAGCCCTTGGCCCTTTCAAGGTCAAGTTTGAAACCTAATTTGTGGAATGGTGGGCGGCAGGGTGAAAGTCATGGCGTGGCTTTACAACCGATCAAAGTATCCTTCCGCGCCAACAAGAATATATGGATCACGGAAAACGTAGATGTCGCTAGCTACATGACAGGTCTTGCGGAAAAATCATACGTTTGGAAATATCAGTTTTCTCGAGAGTGAGTGAAATTTTTATAGTGATATTTTCAACACATCTTTTAAGATTACATATCAATGTTTATTAATTGTTACATTTTCTTATTTTTTGCTATGCAGCCGGCAATTTTCTATTGAAAAATGCCAAAATTATTGATATTTGATCACTGTTAAAATTATAGAGGAGGTGTGTATATAAACAGTACAACTTAATCAACATGCTTCTATTCTTTTTAACCAACCGTTTCCGAAAAGAAAATTTCAAAACAATAAAAATTCTTCAATATAACAGTTTGTTCCCACGGTTCTGCATTTCCATGCCAAATTAAAAGGGTCAATTGCCTTAAATTACGTCTTAGTACACATTAGGGTTATACGCTTATCTATTGATTACTCTAATGGGCTTTGGATAAAGAAGGTTGAATTTAAAAGAAGTGTCTCGCATTAGCGTGGAGAGAGTGTGAGAAAACATTTGGGAAAACCACCCCAAAACACCTAACTGGAATCGAACCACGATACCCCCATCATCGGCAGTTTAGCCTATTGCGAGAGTAGCACCTTAGCCCATGAGGCCACCGAAGAGGGTTTCTATAATTTTTAGCAAATAAAATATTTCATACGTATATATGGACAATCATCAAAATCCATATGGGGGGAGGGGTCCGGGCTCCCCTGATTCCTCTTTCTACGCCCTTGACCACGTGTGTGTCTATTCTAGATTTAATTTTATTTACAATTCGTGTGCTGATATAATCAATCTATTCACAAAGTGCGCGTTAAATCCCTCAAATAAATATACAAAGAATATTAAATCAAACTATTTTCTCAAAACACGTCACTGATTGACGAGATCAAAACAAATCATCTAACCATGCTTCTCTGTTTATTTGCGCTCGATCGAAGTGTCGCCGCATGAAGAATCAATTGTAAGTCGTCCGACCGTGTTATGGAAAGGGTGGAGGGTGAGAGGACCCTCTCTGTTGGCTCGGGACATTGACAGGACCACTGAAATGGGAATCAATAGGACATTAGAGAGATATTGACATTCAATGAACTAGGACCGCCAGGGAATATTCAGCGGTGAGGCGCTTCGCTCGCTCGCGTTTATCATCGCCTACGACACGTCGGAGGAAGAACGGTATATATGCGAGGTTGTTACACATCTGGAAAACCGGGAAAACACAGCGAATTTTTCAAAATCTAGGAAAAATAATGGAATATTTATTAATTTGGGAATTTAACTAATAACTAAAAAATAGCAGATCTTCGAGTAGACAGAAAAGTGAACTGAAGAATTAAGCCACACTAATTCAAACATGTCTTATTTCCCCTTAAACAAGATCTGTGAAGTGACAGAAGATGTATTTCCCCATCAATCTTATAGCATCTTGTTTTAAACATAAGCTACACTCAATACCACCGCTGAGGGAACTGCAGGTCTTATGGAGAAAAGCTTTATCTTATCTCTCTCTCAGTTAATTGTTGCCAAATCTCCTCGCTCTCATTTATGTCTAGAGGTGATTAGATTGGGTAATAAGGAGCTACTGGCAACATCGACGAACCAGCGTTGCAAAATTGGTCATATACATAAAGGGACGATTGACCACACCAAAACAAGATAAGAATGACAACGTAGTTTCCAATATTAACTAAGCAGTTCCCTCAGAGATGATATATATTATTCACATTAGCCAGTTAGATAAAACAAATAATTAAATGTCATTATTCTTTTCTTCAATATAATCTGTGTGGGAAAATGTAAATTCCTTCTGGGAAACTTTGACAAAACAAGGTAGTAAGAAAATAGTGGCAACCCTGATATGAAATTTTTAGCCAGGTCCACTCATGTGTCATATCCTAGTATCGTATCCCTGTGACGATCAGGGCTAGAGTGGATGATGACAGACACGGACACGGTTGAGACAAAGATTCGGCCGATCTGATCCTCGTTCTGTCACGATCACTGGTATCACCCATAATTCCCCATCATCCGTGTGTTCCTGACAGTGTTTTGTTCGAAGCATGTCCAGGCATGTCATATCCTCACCCTCTGTATCCCCCTTTGATATGACGGTGAAATACCGACCAGAAGTAGGACGCAGCGATCTGATACGCGTATTGCTCTCATGATCGCGTCGAGGATACAGGGTCTCTTCCGAACTGACACGTTCAAGCTACTCGACGAGGATACAGGGTCTCTTCCGAACCGACACGTTCAAGATACACGTCGAGGATACAGGTTCCCTTCCGAACCGACACGTTCAAGATACGCGTCGAGGATACAGGGTCCCTTCCGAAGTTCAAGATACACGTCGAGGATACAGGGTCCCTTCCGAACAGACACGTTCAAGATACGTGTCGAGGATACAGGGTCCCTTCCGAACAGACACGTTCAAGATACACGTCGAGGATACAGGGTCCCTTCCGAACAGACACGTTCATGATACGTGTCGAGGATACAGGGTCCCTTCCGAACCGATACGTTCAAGATACACGTCGAGGATACAGGGTCCCTTCCGAACCGATACGTTCAAGATACACGTCGAGGATACAGGGTCCCTTCCGAACAGACACGTTCAAGATACGTGTCAAGGATACAGGGTCCATTCCGAACTGACACATTCAGGATACGCGTCGAGGATACAGGGTCTCTTCCGAACTGACACGTTCAGGATACGCGTCGAGGATACAGGGTCTCTTCCGAACTGACACGTTCAAGATACGCGTCGAGGATACAGGGTCCCTTCCGAACTGACACGTTCAAGATACGCGTCGAGGATACAGGGTCCCATCTGAACTGACACGTTCTAGATACGCGTCAAGAATACAGGCTCACTTGCGAACTGATACGTTCAAGCTACTCGACGAGGATACAGGTTCCCTTCCGAACCGATACGTTCAAGATACACGTCGAGGATACAGGGTCCCTTCCGAACTAACACGTTCAAGATACGCGTCGAGGATACAGGGTCCCATCCGAACTGACACGTTCAAGATACGCGTCAAGGATACAGGTTCACTTGCGAACCGATACGTTCAAGATACTCGACGAGGATACAGGTTCCCTTCCGAACCGATACGTTCAAGATACGCGTCGAGGATACAGGTTCCCTTCCGAACCGATACGTTCAAGATACACGTCGAGGATCTGGTAAGAGTGTGGACCCAGCCTTAGTGTTTGTGTGTGTGGTTTAAAAAAAATATTGTGTGTTCATTTCGTATTTCTAACCGTTCATTTTCATTTATTTAAGGTATTTAGCGTGCACTTTCTGAACCAACTCATTATATCAACGGCCTAGAAGTAGAACCTGACTTAACACAACATCTAGCCCTCCAGCACATTTGCGTGGATGGACAATGTAGGAAGCCAAAAGGTGACTAACATAGGAGAGGTACGAGGGGAAAAGGAAGAAAGTTACGTTACACCCATTCTTCAGGACAACTTATGTACCTCAAACCCTTGTGATACAGCCGTCTCGGAATCGTAAATTTACACGAACACTTTTGCATCTGGATTATTTCTGATGAGCAGATTTATCTGATTGCCAAACCCTTCCTTCACCTCTGACAAGACGTGTATTAATCACAACTTGTGAATGTGAGGAATGCCAGGCCTCCACCGTGGTTCGGATCCCACGTTAAACTGTAGGTCTTCCATTTAATCTCACACTCACCCTACCATTACACATTAGCGTGAGTGTATATAACCCGAACGGGTAGTAAGACGCGGTGCTAATAGTAATAATAATAATAATATTAATAGTAATAATAATAATAAATGATAGGACCGCTCCTCAGTGGCATAGTTAGCTAACGCGCTAGTTTAGTGTTGACCTAGTCTGCCGAGGACGGGGAGATTGAGGTTCAAATATCGCTCGGGTGAACCAGGGGTGGGGAGAGGTAGTTTTCCTTGAATTGTTTTCCACTCTCCCTCCACGCTAATGTGGCTTCACTTCCTCCCTATTCAACCCTTCCAATTCCTAACCCATTAGCGTAATTAGTACTTAAGCGTATAGCCCGAACGGGTAGTAAGACGTGGTGCTAGGTATTATTATTATTACTATTAATAGGCAATCAGCCACAACAATAGTATGAAACATATAGGAAAAACGACCCTCAGTTCACCCGACCGGGATTCGAAACCCGATTTTCCCCTTAACATGTAATTTATTTATTTATTTAGCACCACATCTTACTACCATTTAAGGTTGTAGCCTACGTATATGTACTAATTACGCTAGTGTGTTGAGTATGAGGAAGGATGAGTTTATAGCAAGTGTACCCGCATTTGTGTGGAGGGAGAGCGCAAAACCATTTTGGTAAAAACCACATTTAGCACACTCGACCGGAATTCGATCCCCCACTTTACCATCATCGGCAGGCCTGTATTTTGCGAGAGTGATGCCTTAGACCATGCGACCACTGAAGCGGATGACATGATAGTTAGAGCCCTGAGCAGATTCCCTCAGTAAAAGCATCGTGACGGATACAAATGTGGATGGTGGATAAAACTTTGGAAAGCGCTAGACACATAAAATTATTTTAATTTTGATTGTTCTATTGTTTTATAAAAACAATATTGCAAAAAATATATTGCAGATAAAAAACAATTGAATGATGAACACAAACAATATTTATTTCCCCCAGAATTGTGTGCACGTGCTTGCTGTGCTATGTATAACAACTAAAATACAATATGTTTATGTTGCTATAGCAATATTATTTCTAAAACACCCCTCACACGTTTAAATGATCGAATACAATTATACCACTATTAATTTAATGGATTAAACTGTACATTATTTTGTTTTATATTAACTGATGTTGTGGTTACGTTTGTCGTGAAATATTATAATACCCGTGAATTCGCATACCGGAGGATGTTAGCGGAAACGGATGTGGATTGAGGTCATGCAACTGTGAGGGGGTTGCGGATGCTAATTCAGTCATCTGCGCAGGCTGATAAGGCTATTGACCCGTTTGGTGTATGTAAATTTAGTCCTTAGTTATTAACGCTTCGATATGTAAGGTAGGGAGGAAGAGGGTTGTTTTAAAATAAGTGCACCCGTATTGACGCCAAGAAAAATAGAAAAAAAACCATCCTGAAAAATCATATCTGAAACATCATTTTTTAAACCGCCCTTGTGGTCGAATGACCTAAGACGTCACTCTTGCAATCTACTGGATCGCTGGTGATGGGGAGACCGGGGTTTGAATTGCAGTCGGTTCTACTGGGGGTATTTTTTCCTCAATTGTTTCTGACTCTCCTTTGACGCAAATGCGGCATAGATTATCTCTAAAATTACTCCCTCCTCATCCCTACTCCATTAGAGTAATTATAATATTTGCGTATCTTGAACAGGTAGTAAGACGAGGTGATAAAAAAATCTCCTCCCTCCAGTGTACCCTAGTGGGATAAAAAAACTCGACTTCCCCGTTACTGGAAATCCAGTGACTGGGTGCTTTATGTTTTATAGACTTAAGCTAGTTTGTAAGTCATGTACTAATATAACCATTTGATTAATAAAATGAACATTAAGTGTGACAAATGAGGGGAAAAACACACAAAATTTCGTTTTTCAAGTTAAAATTGATTAAATACTATGACAAATGTTTGTCTGATACGCCCACACCCAATCACAGGCCAGCTTATTTGAGTACCAACAATAAACTGTAACTTATTTTAAAATACCGCTCTCAGCTGTATAACTTACACACACAAACACATCACTTTCTTGCTCTCCGCCACTGGACGGGCAAACACTAGCGCCATGTGGCGACGACGCGAAACAACATTGCTTTATTGTGTTGGCACGACCTGTGCATTCAACCCTTCACACACAGACTCAAGGATTTGCATGTTATGACTTTGGGGCGAAAGACAAAGTATACCTCATTACACTTTAAATATGCAACCCCCTCTCACCCCTGTCCAATAAACACAGCATTCCTCCCCTTTCAGGACGTCAAGTTTTCTTGCGGTCTCATTTTATAGTCGGGGTGTTCGGAGACCTAATCAAACTGCTGCGTTTTAGTTTCAATAAAACACGTTTAATTTCGTTACGAGATTTGCCGGTGCTCTAATTCGATTTTGCGTCCAGTGAAGTGATACTGGAGTAATTGAAGGAGTGTAAAACTTTAAATATATTTAGATCACCCTTTGAAGAAGAATATTATTTGACGTTTACCTTCAAAATAACCGGATCCGTCGTGTGGTAGTCCGTGCATCTGGCGACGAACCTAGGGGTCCCAGGTTCGATTCACAGCTGGTACCTTTGGTATCTTTTAACTTAAGGGAAATATACCCAACGGTCACCAGGGTTTTGGTAAAGTAGGCCTAAGTTAGGTTAGGACTCACCCCGGATACACAACATCATAGTAACTATTATCACATCATCTAATCACAGGTACGACATGTAGACAACCTCCTATGATGTACCCTGAACAACGCTCTGTGCCAACAGAGTGGCAAATAGTCCACACATAAGGCGACCGAGCATGGAAGTCATGTCCCTCTCGGTCAAATGTACCGTACAATTTAAAAAAAAACACTCCACAATGTCATATTAACGGTGTAGCCCGCGTGTCCACCGATGAGACTGAGCTGCCAAGCACCTCTGAAGAGCCGAGAAAACAAAAGGGATTTTTACACAAAAAACACATTATAATATTTGTGAGTTTGGGACATTTAACTGCAAGCTTTAATTGGGGAAATTTTGCATGGAAGAATAAATGGTAAGATGCATTTCACATAATTTCTATCTCTTTTCTCTTAATATCGAGACGTTTATTAAAAACTCTTAAGATTTGTGAAACAAAATAACATACACTGTTACAGAGACGCTCCATCAAGGGGGCATTAAGGAAATAATATAAATCGTTAAAAAATACTGAAACATCTGTCCGCTGTTTTCAAAGAGCTGTATGAAAAAATGTAATAATAAAATACTTTTAATTAATAGTACTACAACTTAACAATGATAAGTTATTTCATATACCAAATAGTTGCCGGGATTTGATCATAGAGTTGGAAATTTCTGCTTATGTAGAGTACCCTTTAACTGATTTTCATGAGAAAATGAGAATAGTCATTTTGTATATAATGCCAAACAATGTCAAGGTAAAAAATTTAATCAAAATAGGTAGAGCGAATTATGAGAAAATATTTTTTTTCTTATCTTTTTACTCTTAAGTAAACCTTAATTTTAGGGTTGGATACAAAGTTTTAGCCCAACCGGTAAAATGGTTTCACCTCTAGACCAACACACACACACACACACGACTTCGTGAAAATCAGTTTTTCGGTTTCACTGAGTCCTGAAACGTCAACATTTATCAAAACCTTGAGATATTATTTTTTTACGATCATAATACTTCCCTATCCGAGGGGCGGAGAGAAAGTAATTTAGTGAACCATAAAGCGTGTAAATTTGAACATATTTCCCTTCTTTCACCCATAAATTAATATTATGTCGCGTAGCAACTAAATAAATGAATCATATCAAGGTCAAATCATCCTGTTATCAACACCAATAACATAATTTCATACTAGTCATTTTCATAAAAAATGAAATTTTATTTATCTATATAACGCCTTAAATTATCTAAAATATTTGGAATACGAAGGGAATTTTGTATTAAAAATATAAGACAACCCTATGAGGGTAGTAATGAAATACTACAGAGAGTAAAAGTTGTAAGAGTTTTACTGAAATAGTAGATTTTGAAAAGTGATATTCATTGTTTAAAAGGTGGGTGATGGTACTAGTGGTACTAGATGGTACTAGATGGTACTAGTGCCCAAAAACTTCCCCTCATTTGTCTCAAATTGTGATCTGGTTGGTATACCTTTTGTAAGTAAAGTCCACATGTGACATCATGGCAAGTCCAGATAGGATCTCTCATGTTAATGTATCTAAGTTTTATTTCGGCGAAGTTTAAAGATAAAACAAAAAAACCATAAATTCTTAAATAACTCTAAAAATAGTCTTATACTATCAGATAACTATACTTTTCTTCTTTAGGTAGTTTATTTACCCTTATTTTTATCGCTTATAGCTTAGAATATTTGGTATTTTCACGAAAATGGCCAGTAGGAATTTTCCTGCCGGAATGTAGATTTAAAAAAAGTCCTTGGAAACATTAATGTATCTAGAATAGGGTACAAGAAAAAGGTAATATTGAAATGCAAATCAATACCAGCACCTTCGAATGAGTGGTTTTTGCGAATAGGTTGGAGGGCAGCAAGAAACGTGGCAATGAATCTCTTCAACCTTTTTATGTCCCAGTTGGACAGTTTATGTTGTTGTCTCACAATACTGTACCGACAATATTAGGATTGAATGAATATTAAATTAATCGTATCAGGTCACTCACATTAGGGACTATTTATGGTTCATACAGGTTAAATTTCGGATTTCTCGTGAAGAATGTTTTCTGTTGTTTCATAGCAGAAAGTAGTGCGATTTGTCTTATCCACTAGATTTGTCATTTGCTAGTTTAAAGTACATATGTATAAAAAGTAACACTTGTCTTTACGTAAAAAGCAAAAGTCGTGCATAAAAATAGCGTAAACAAAATACGTATTTATTTTATTAGTTGATTATATAACATATTTATTTGTATTTGTAATTTTTTTATTTTTAAATAATTTTAATTGTTTATGAGCCAGTGGGCCTCAACAATTGTTATTCTGGGCCACGGGTTGAGGACCCCTGCACTAAATAATATCAAAGTGGCTCGCATGTAACCAAACGCACACGAAATATTATCACCGGACGTCCCGTGTACGGATATTGGCCTGCTCAGCGTATGCCTTGATTGTTAGATACGCGTGCGTTGGTTATTCGTGTGCGTTAGACATTATTGCCTTGTATTCAAGTGGCAGAATCCGCCTCGGTGGCGTAGTTGGCTAACGCGCCAGTCGTGTTGAGCTAGACCACCTAGGACGGGGAGATCGAGGCTCGAATCTCGGTTGGGTGAACCGGGGGGAGTTTCCTAAATAGTTTTCCACTCTACCTCCACGCAAATTCGGGTTCACTTCCTCTAAAAGTCAACCTTCTCAATTCCTTATCCATTAGTGTAATTAATACTTAAGCGTTTAAACCGAACGGGTAGTAAGACGCGGTGGTAGATTAATAATCGAGTGGCAGATAGGAAGGTACACTTGGTCTATCCTGAGAGGTACTTGTCTTACCTTGACTGATTACACCATGAGCCTATCTTATAATCAGCGCTAAAGTGGAATAGTGCAAGGTAAGCTTACAACGATACAGGATAAACGAAGGTTACGTGTCCCACCAACGTTGATGTTGATATTATAACATGGGAAATGAATGGTTGATTTATCGAAATAAGTAGTTGTGACCAGCATATTACGAATAACTAATGACTTTATATTGTTTGTGATAAAAACTTAATTATAATACTTGTCACACATCCATCCGGCGAGTCTGATGGTAATACAATAGAACTTTTTTTAATTCAAAGTCCAAGGGATAAAAAAAAAGTTCGACATATTAAAATTTCAAACTAACCATTTTCATGAGTATATAGGCATCTGGTATACAACAAATCAATAACATCAAAATATGCTACATATAAATACACACATGATATATATGCTATATAAAACACACATGCGCAATAATTACATGCATAAAAAAAACAAGAAAAATTCAAACACAAAATATAAAACCTTGGAAAAAGTAGAATATGAAAATTGCAGGTTTAAATGAGAATTAATGAAAGCCGAGTCAACACATTCCCTATATTAGGCAACCCGCTTGTCACCGGTGCATGATTCCCCGCCTCCTCATTTACTGTGTATCAACAGGGTAACTCCAATGAAATTTCAATTTTCTAATGTCATAGAGTAGGCTAAGTAGGTAAAAATTATTTTAAAAAATCATAAAGGAACGAAAATTTATAATGTTATCGCAAAATAAAGAACATTTTAGAAGTTTGAAAAAATATATGATGTGTAACCATCTGATAAAAAGTCACTTTATAGAGATTAGGTGTTCAATATTGACACCGTATTTCTAAGAAAAAGTACAGCAATAAAATACATAGCTTCCACCATGAATACATTAAATTTGATTAATGAACAATTTTTAAGTCCCGGATTATTCCAATGGCGATCCGTTATATCTGACATAAAGTTTTATTTTTAAATTCTCACGTGAAGAAAATATTTCAGTCGTGAAGATTATTTACTACTTGATCAAAATGGATATTTAAGTTTTATGCTACCCTGAACTCAAAAAAGTTGTTTTTATAATGCCTGCATCTTTGGGAATAGGGCCGAAATTATTCTTATGGGTTTAGTTTAAACTTAATATTTAAAGGTTATAATTATATGGTCATACTTCAAAGCGAAATTATAAAATTATTAAGTGACGTTTACTGATTACTAATTCTTAAAATTATTTTTTTAAATGGCTACAGCAATTTTGTTTAAAAATTTTACCTGGGGAGTGTTTCACATTATTGATAAAAATACATTATTAATAACAATACATTATTGAATAAGAATACATTATTAATAACAATACATTATTTAATAAAAATAGGAAATAATATAAAATTGAAAATTAACCTGGCGTTTAGTAATCTTGTCAAACTATTATGTAAAATAAAGATCACAATTCACATACAATACCTGTTATAATAATTTGTATGAATGTATTGTTCTAAACGAGTGTACGATATCATAACCTTATTGTCACCCACCTTGTGTCATACAATCATTGAATCACACGACGATAATTTTAATGAATTAATTTTCAAAATCTTACAATCCTAAGAATCTAACCTTGTTAATGATCTATCACATTGTAGGATTATATTTCGTTATCAAATTTGACAAATGTAGGTTTTAGTAACAATTTTAATAAATCACAGGTTAATTATCTTCTCAATTTATTACTCGCCTTACTAAGATAGCAAAATGGCTTTAGAATATTGTATTTCTGGCTTTCAAAAATAAAAATCCACTTAAGAAATGTTTACTACCAACTGATTTATAAACATTTGAAACTGTTCGAAAATGGCAAAAACCGTTGTGTTAAAAATGGGTTAATGAAGAGAGATTTTACTTGATACATAACACTGAATACTTTTTTCGGGTGATTATTAATTTAAGGGTAGTCTACCGATTAATAATTCTTGAAAATGTATTGAAAACTAAAATAAAGTAATGTATAAGGAATTATTATAATAATTACTATTCTAATAATTCTTTATCCAACATTACAAAGCTTCTTGTTACTATAATATAGAATGTTTTCTAAAATGTAATAGAGTACTTGAGAAAGTAAGATTGTGTAGTAATATTGGTTTTAAGATGGAGGGGAAATAGGGCGGGGGTGGGGGAGCACAGGAATGCTTCTTGAACCGATACAAAACCGATCGTCTAGAAGTTTCAAGTCCATTCCGTGTTCACGCCGCGTGAAATTACTTATCACGAGTTCCCAAATACAAGGGTCAACATCCCTTGAAATTTCCCTTACAACTTATTCCAACAAAACACACACAAACCTCTGTAAGAAACTCTTACATTTCCTGAGCTTTACCCCACC